>LD343962.1:579824-595141 GCA_001465055.1 Ptychodera flava | reverse complement strand
AGCCGATGTGTGGAGTTGCCCTCATTTTCCTTTATATCCTTTATATCTTTATATCTTTCCTTTATATCTTTATGTCTATAGCACTGGCTGATATCGCGCAAATCTCGCTTAGTGTGAGATTTACTAGTATGAGCGACTTCCTGTTTATCCGTGTTTACATGTCTCGCTTGCATTGCATTCCGGCGTCACACAGTTGCACAGTTTCAGTAGCATAAGCGCGTCGAAGTCCGACATATTGGTATACTACATTTCGTTTGAAACAACATCTAGAAGCAGCTGATCATGATCGATGAGATTACTGGGTATGCCGTATGGGCTACTATCGAGAGCCCGACACACGGACGTGGAAGTACAATTTTCCTCCCGTCCGACTGAAAAGTTACCCGTCTCGGACGGGAGGACGGGCGTAGTTTCCAACGCTGGTAGTAAGCTTACCAACAAACTTTGAACGTCTCTGAACGTCAATAATTTAAAGATTCCGAGAACCTCTTAGCAGGCCAAGACAAGTTAACGAGTAAAATAACCAACAACACCAAAAAACGAATAGTAATAAGTGATGAAAGAATCCGACGGGTACAAATCAAACAGCTCGAAGACGTAGATGACGAAAAGAAGTACTGAATGTGACGAAATGGTCCTCGGAATTCGACTGAGTGAGTAACACTGTAATATAAACCAATGTGGTGTATCTGTGAATAAACTGACTGCTCAGATGTCATCTCAAGCGATCGACATACACCGGAATATGAAGAACACTTCAGCGAGGAAGGCAAATCACCGACATCTTCAGCGAAGCAGCCTGTGAGTATCGTAATGACGTTTAAAACATCAAGGACTCTGAAAACTCTAATTACCGATGAACTCTCTATGAACTCTAAAAAAGGATCTAGCAATGAGCATGGTTCGTATATTACAATATTTAAATGTTTTGTTCAAGTATTTTACGGTGATGGGGTTTAAGTCGACGTCGATATTTTTATGATGTGAAATATGGTATACAGATTAATGACATATAAGGTAAAAATTATAATTTTAGACCGTTTGCTAAGTGTAATGGAATCGATAGCATTCGACGAAGAATTGTCTTTCTTCTGTTCAGATTTCGATCAATTTTACCTCAAATCAGTTGGGTGATTGACTGTCCTCAATGACTCCATCCGATCATATAACGAGCGCACAAGCATTAATCACTAACAAAGCTGAGAAATTAATCTGTTAATTCATCATGATATGGATTTATATGACAGATTGAGAGTATAAATATTATGAGGCCTCCAGTGTAACTGAGAGTGTGTATGATGTAATCCTACCAGTTGAACTAATTATATATATTTATATAACCCGACTGGTGTCATATGATACTGCGAGTAGAAATTGACCCCCATTTTATATTAACCACCACTACTATCATTTACCATTGACATAATTTATTATTTTCAAAATTATTCTGAGATTTGAATCGCACTACAATAATTGATATATTGCATGTATAAACAATACTCGAAGAAGAGAGAAATGTCTTGTTTCATTTGTTGTTTATGTAGAATCCGAGTTTCAAGAGATTTTAAGAGTTTTTTTAAAAATTTATGTGGTCATGATCAGCAAAGGCGCCCTTTTATTCACGAAGTTCTGGAAAAACTTTATATTGTAGAGATGATTTTATACGAGTTATTTTGACGATGCATTTGTTGTTGTATCATTCCTGTAACGAAGCAAAAATAAATCCTGACTTGAGCAATATTTATACAGATTCAGAAAGTGAATTCGTATTACGATGTCGTGATTCAAGTTGCCTACTCGTCCTACACATCTAAGCATATGAAACTGTTCTGTGATAGTCTTCTATTCTTCGTTTCTTGAGAAGTTTAATAAAAAACGGCGAGAAAAAGATGTATAGAATATACTGTGCTCCCAAAAGGCAGCCATACAAGGTGAAAAGGACGGGATTGATTAAGCCGTTCTAAAACTGACATGAGAAATCGGCCAGTATCCCACTCTGCCTCTTATAATGACGAAATGCGCGATTAAATAGTAAGAAAATATTTAAATTTGAATATAAGAATAAATGATATTGTAATAATGGGAAGACGATGTGACGATGACGAAGCTATAAAAACGAAACAAAACAGAAAATGCACTTATTTCCTTCTGAGTTTGGGAGGGTAGTCATTTAAGGTACAACGCGACTCGGGGACAGATGTTCGAACTCACAAATTCCTATAACTATTTTCTGAGCCACCACTTGCTGGGGCTCATTTTAAAGTTCTTGGGGAAAGAAGAAGTTTTGCCGTCTCAGTGTTTAGAAAATCCAAAATTTTATCTTTCTAACATAGAGTTAACATAGGAGGGAGGCCATTTTGGATGTCAAATATCGCAAAATTTTGGGTAATTTAATACAAGAATGGTTGAAAGTTTCATCGAGGAAAAAGTTTCAGCAAAAGTTTAAGTCGTTCATTTTCGAAACGCATACTACATTAAGTACATGCCATTTGAAACTTAAGCCTAGATTCCCCTTAGTATTTAATTCTTCGTTTTTTCTCTAAAGGCTTTACAAGTTGTTGAAAATCTATGATTTTTTGCTATCTTTACACTTTTCAAAGGTCGATCGATTGACGCATTGCTTGAAAGATGGAGAGTGTTAACGAAGGTAATTTTATCTCACAGAGAGGTAAATACTCCTAGCGGCAATCGACACTAGTACAATTATTAATTAAACCATCAAGATCTTAATAATAAGTTGATTTGCATACAAATAGGGCACACAAAATATATTTGCGGCAAATACACAAAAACTCTATTTACGACAAAGTCTATGTAGTATAAACGAACTCTGAATGTTTCATATAGTCAATACTTTAAAAATTCCTCGTACCTCCTAGAAGGGCAAGACGACTTAACAAATAAAGACATCACTCAACACCACAAAAAATGAATAGCGATAACAGAATGCTCATCAAAGTAGTCACAATCATACTCAGACTGGACATGCATTCTGATTATTTTTTCCCCGATTTTTATTTGATTTTCTCCATTTTATGCGAATTCGGAGTCCATTGACTAGCCACGTGTAATTTTGAACACGAGCTTACTGAGGGATTTAGGATTTCTAAAGACTTCAATGTCGTCATTAAAAAATGCGTGAAATTCGAATTATACGAATATCACACGAAATACGAAATGACGATTACTCGTAAGCGTCTTTCAACCCTAGAATTTAGAGTCGCAACATCATCAAACATCTTGCATGTATTGCCCTTATGTTTTCTCCGCTTTTCCTTAAAAGTTCGACATGAATAAATAAGGCTTTGCTGATATCTGTAATCACAAAATTCATTATAAACTCCATTCCATTGAAATAATTCAATTCTCTTTACCAGTCTCTGTTACGTTCGTGCTATTTGATGTTTACGTTGATAAAGATGATGGAGACTCGCTCTTATGATGATGAAGAAGAAGATGATGATGATGGTAGTAGTAATGACGATGGTGATAATGGTTATGATGAGGAGAAGGCCTAGGAGCAGAAGGAGGAAGGGGAAGGAGGAAGAGAAGGGCGTCGAAGGTAATAATTCTGGTATATAGGTTCTAATTTTATTTATTACGATTGGGGTTCATACTTTCTTTAACTGACATCGAAGAGGAAGTTACCATGTTTTCTATTTGTAAATTTATAGTAAAGGATATTTCTCTTACCTTGCCCGATACAAGTTGCATTATCACATCACATTCCGAGATCATAAATGTCCGCATTTCTGCGTTCCATACAGGTTGTGAAAATAAGCGTTCATTTTCCCGCCACATAATCATATACTACTTTCTACAGTACTTATACTCAATATTTTGGAGACAGCAAAAATTTTTCGGGTGTTGCAGCTCCGGTAGAGGGGTCGTAATGGACTTTATGCCATTATAATTTGTTTGCAAAATGTCAATCAGCATATCGAACAGACTATAGTACAGAAACTGCACGTCTGAGAGTCCAGAACGATATTCTACGTGCTCTTGATAGACGCAAAGATGTTATATTAATTTTACTCGATTTATCTGCTACCTTCGACACGACTGATCACGAAATTTTATTACATAGGCTGTGTCATAGATTTGGTATCACGGGGACAGTGTTGAATTGTTTTAATCTTATCTGCAGGGGCGAACGCAGTCAGTGTGTGTTGGGTCAGTCGTGTCCGAAGCACAATCTCTCGATTGTGGTGTAGCCTACCTCAAGGTTCCGTTCCCGGACCAATTTTATTCAATCTGTACACAGCACCCTTAGAGAATATCATTTTCAAGCATAAGTTACATTACATGATATACGCTGATGACACGCAATCGTATATCACTTGCGAAGCAGATCAAGTTCCGACAACTTCAATTGAGCTATGTGTTAATGAAATCAGGGGATGGATGCGAGACAATATGCTCGCTCTTAAAATGATGGTAAAACCGAGGTCATTCATTTTTCTTCTAAATTTACAGGTGTAGGTCCGGTTCCTCGTTGTGATATTAGAATAGGTGATGTCATTTTTCACCCATCTGACACTGTTCGCAATCTTGGTGTCACAATGGATTCTAGTGGCAGTATGTCAGCACATGTTCTCAATGTGTGTAAATCGGCCTCTCATGCTCTTTGGAAGATTGGTAAAATCTGTAATATACTTGATCAGCCTTCAACTGAGAAACTCATTCATGCTTTTATCACATCTCGCCTGGATTATTGCAACAGTTTACTTTTCGGCCTCCCTTCATTTGAAATACGCAAACTGCAAACAATTCAAAATTCGGCAGCTCGTCTTGTTACCAAGAAGAGAAAATGTGATCACATTACTCCCATTCTTCGTGACCTTCATTGGCTCCCTGTTGAACAACATATCCAATTTAAAATTCTTTGTATTACTTTAAAAATTCTCTGTAGTCATGTACCATCTTACCTTCATGAGCTTTTGATTAGACGGAGTACTAGTCATACATTGCGTTCATTTTCAAATGGGGAAATTAAGTTACAACCAACCCATCGGCCGCACAGCTTACTATGGTGATAGGGCGTTTTCAATATGTGCGCCTCGTCTGTGGAATTCTTTGCCGTCGCACCTTCGTGCATCTCAGTCACTCGATAATTTTAAAGTCGGGTTAAAAACTTATCTTTTTAAGTCATTTTATACATGAGTTTTATACCCTTTTATATCATTTTATACCTGAGATTTATTTGTTGATCTATTTTAACCACTTCTTTCGTTTTACGAGATGTTACTTTTATTGAACATTTAAAATTTACTGTTTTTATTTGTCACTTATTTCTTTGTTTTTAATATAATGCACATTGAGATATTTAATAATAATAATAATAATAATAATTTATTTTTCTAAAGCGATTTCCATCAATAAAATATCAAACCGCTTTACAATAAAATACAAGATGAAAATACAATAATAATAAAAGTAGTATAAAAATGCTCTGGTTAAAATACAACAAGTACATTAAAATACTCCGTTAAAAATACAAACTCTACAATGCAACATGATACGAACATCAAAACGATGACTTAATCATTATAGTACTTTCTGAAGAGATATGTTTTCAGAGATGTTTTAAAAGAGGCAACAGATGGTGACAATCTAATTTCTTTTGGTAAGGCATTCCATAAAGTGGGAGCAGCATTAGAAAAAGAACGGTAACCAAAATGTTTCTGTTCCCAGTTCACCGGCTCCAAAGTTGGTGTGAACGCTGAGCGTGTAAACCGTTTAGGAACGTGAACTGTGATAACATCAGAAAGATAAGCAGGTGCTTGATCATGCAAAATTTTATACACAAAAAGAAGAATTTTGAAATTAATTCTAGCATGGATAGGCAACCAGTGAAGCTCACGTCTCACTGGTGTGATGTGTTCATGCATTTTTGTGCGTGTAACTAGACGAGCAGCAGAATTTTGAAGTAACTGAAGTTTACAGAGGTATTTGTCTTCGATACCGTACAGCAAGCTGTTGCAGTAATCGAGACGTAATGTTACAAAAGCATGCACGAGTCTTTCAGTGTTTGAACGATCTAAAACATTTCTAATACGACCAATTCTATGTAGAGCGAACGATGCACACTGACATAATTTCAAAATTTGAGTACTCATATCTGCATATTTAAATATGTAATGCGCTATATAAGAAATAAAGATTATGATTATGATTATGATTTTTATGATAGATATTTGCATTAATATTGGGTGGTTAAATGCAAAAAAAAAATTATTATTACTGCAAAGATTGCGAAAAAAATACACATATCAGATTTGCAGCTTTGGCAAAATAATTCAAATGACTGTCGATCAGTAATAAAAGTGTGAAATTTCTTAGGGTGGGGGTGAAGTGTGTATAGCATGCAAATCGACTCGGAAGCATCTATAAAATTTTCGAACAAAACATTGCGTGTACGTTGTTATTATGACCTCCCCTCTCCAAAGATCTAATGCCCGATCCCTAGCTCTACAACTGGACTCAACAAAACCAAATCACTAAAAACCCGTACATATACGACAACGTCAGCAATAAAAATTACTCAGTTTGGCCCAATGGTTGTCGAAGATTCAGTGCTATTTCTTCGGACACACGCACATTACAAATCGACAGAAAAAGAATCGCTGGATTAGGTCTACTCATAAACATAAAAGTATCTCATAGTACCTGAAAAAAGTGACTTAAGTCAGATTCAAGTTCGTATATAATAACAATTCTTTTCACTTACTTTCTCTGGATCTCTTCTGTATTTTTGCGTCTTCTGATAGTGTTCGGAATAATTTCAGCTTCAGTGGAATTCTTGTGCGACACTGAAAAAAATGTGCTCTGCAGCTGCCAGAAACTCCCTGCGACGGTGATAGCGTTCACGGTGTGCACTTGCAATGTTTGTTGGCGGAAATAAAGAATGCTAATGTGAACACATTTCTGACACGCAGAATTCGCAGACGACACAGACAAACTTGCAATGCGGCTGCGCGTTGCTGCTCATTTCAGGATATCACTAATGACCTATCTAAATTGTGCATACGGCGGCTATGGCGCCAGCACGTCGACCCACGTTTTCATAGAAGCACACTGTAACAGTTTACGAAATGAGAGTCAACAGCCTTTCGGAATTAGCGCTGATCGCAAATGACGTCACTGTTCTCTCTCTCATTAATATGCATAAATAAACATTTGTCCGCATTTTCCGCATAAACGACGAAAATAAAACCTGCGAGTGTTAGAATGGCTATGTAGCATCACAGTTATTGGTATGAATTGATGACTGAGACTACAAGCTGCAACAACAGCGGCGCATACAACAACAAAATTTGTCCGAATTTCAGCATATTTGTCCGAAAGTCGCGCGCGTGCAGCTATATTTAGTAACAAAGCCGAAATCGCGATCAACGCTATTGTGTTGTTTACCTGCAAAATGCGAGTATTTTTACGGCCTCAATTCGATTCTGGATAAGTATACTTCAACATATACCACAGTTAGTGGCTCTACCGAAAAAATAATTGGAGGCTACCCTCAAGTGTATATGAAGGCGATTTAGTTACCAACAGTTTTATAAAAGTTAAATATTTAACAGTGAACGTAGACGAATGTCTGCCAGATACCTTCGAATCTGTTCACTTGCGAACCACAGCTCACGCGTGCACGTAATCCATTTAATTGAAAATTATTAGGCTATAGCTTCAATGACTTATGAATTAATGTGACAGATCCCATAACCAGTCGTGATAAAACTGAAATCTGCGGTTGCAATATTCATTCCTTTTTATTGTCAGCTTATTTTTGTGATTTAATCGACCACTTTCTTGCGCTTGTTCTTCTTTAATTCTGGTAGTATCTTCACAAATTTGAGCGTCGGGAAATGGAGCAATATAAACTAATAGGTAAAGCGTTCATCTGACACCAATTTGCTTCGAGAGTGGATAATTTTCACAAACATTTCATTCATATTAAAACTTGACTAGAGCAACACATATAAGTAGTCGGTAATACGCGTACGCTGTCAGGGTTTCCATGGAAAAAACAATCAGAGCAGCCCTATAGCGCTGAAAATGTGAGATATTTTTGCGGAAAAAATTCCATCCATTATAACTTTTGTAATTCAGATAAAAGGTTTCTCAAAAGTTGCATTTTCAGGCCGTTCAGGCATATTGGTAACTTGTGAAAAGTGAACGTATTCACTTGCGATTGGGTGGAGGAAAGAGGGGCGTTTGACGGTTTGAGGTCAGCTCAGGTCACGTTTGAGGTGGGTCAACATAATTAGCGCCCTCATCGAGTGCCAATGACGGGATTTAAAAGAAAGCGGGAATTGCCACGAGAGTTCTCCCTGCAACTTGTGATGACGTCACTCAATCAGTGCACTTTCAGCGTAGTTTGTTGTTGGGTTGATGAATATAAGAAACGGCAAAGCTCAGCCACGGAATCCCGGAGAATAAAGGTGAGGATGCTAACTGTTGAAATTGCAGCACGGGTGTGGTTTCAACATATCAGCGCCACGTATGTGGACTCTTCAGGTTTCATTACACAATGATTATGAGGCAGACTTGCGTACGTGTGACACGAATGCCTAGCCTGGGATACACAGCACATCTAATTTCGCTTAGCACAAAACCGACGGCAAAGCCTTTCACCAGGGATAACTTCAGATAATGTTCCCCGTGCAACGTGAGGAGAACACGTACAGTGTATTCCTTGTTACAGGGACTCACTGGTCTACATTTCAGAGAGTTAGACGGCCACGCCGTGATTCTTGTCCTGTCAGTTATCAGTGTCACAGTAGGAATGCCGTATCTCCCTTTTGCTTTCTACGGTCATGCCAATTGCCATGCCACGGCACTGCTGCAAAGTGCAAGTATAACCTGGGCATTCCTTTTGACGATTCTTTAAGTTTTACACAAACTCACACATCACATGCATCAGTACGCCATGTCATTGTGCAGGACGTTGCGTATAGATGACTTTGAATTTATCTTAAGGTAGCTACATACCTTTTAGACACTTTCAGATTTTTATTTTTTTCTCAATTGAACACGTCCCAAACCGCAATAAAGTATACATTTTCTGAAAGCCCTGATATAGAGCTATCCGACCAAGCACAGTGCACGGTCATTATTTGCATAGGCGTCACGTGACAAGCGTTTTGCTGAACCTTCCAAAAACCGGTTTTTCCCGCCTTATGCAAACACGCTGCAAGATTTCCGGTTAGAATTTCTTCATTGACAAGCCTTGACAATATCCTTCAAAACCGTGTCTGGGATTTTCTTTATATGCCTTTGGTTTTTTTTAATGCGCTCTTAAAGGTTTTAGATGAAGGTGCTTTTCAAGGAATTTTAATTATCACGCCATATAATTTGAATGGAGCCTCCGAGAAAAAAACTCTTATGCAAATAATGACCGTGTACTGTGCTTAATCGGATAGCTCTATATTAGGGCTTTCAGAAAATGTATACTTTATTGGGGTTTGGGACGTGTTCAATTGAGAAAAAAATAAAAATCTGAAAGTGTCTAAAAGGTATGTAGTGTATGCATAGTGTAATTAAAATCTGTGTCAAATCGACACCCTGGTCCCCAGTCGTGGTGCTCTACTCATCTATCAACTAATACTGTAGAGTTTTACGCACGGCCTCAGCATTTTCATAGTGTGGGTACAGTCCTTTGAGTATGCTATGAGTATACCAGTACATGTGGTCAATTGCAATACACCAATGTAAAGCCTGTTTTGCAGCCGTTTGTTGGTAGCAGCTTAAAAGGAGGACTCCCAACAACCACCAGCCATTTGTGTCATTGAAATGCACTGCTTGTTTTCAAACTTTATGTCCCAAGTCATGCATCATATTGGTGAAATATGCATACTGTGTTATCAAAAGGCGATAATAGATTTTTGAAAACAGTATTCGCTCATGTAAATGATTAAGGGAATTTACAATATTGCAGCAAACCTCAATTACCGAGCATTATGTGTAGGACAAGATTGAGAAAACACAGAAACAGTAAGAAAGGAGAGAAGACAATTGTAAAATAGTTTCAGTTTCAAAGACAAACCTAACAGGAACTAAAGAATGATGGTGAAAACAAGTACAAATCGTGGGGAGGTTATTCTAGATTCAAGGATCCGGATTATTGAAAAATAATCTTCCACCATACACATAGTTTCCTGGGTCCAATGCAAGACGGTTGAAAATTTGGCTAACACAAACATTTGGTACACATTGTGGTCAACTCTTTACTCCTTCTGTGTAAAGCTAAATGTGATGTAAGATGTTTTGCAAGGAGTGAGTACATCCTGTGTTTTTCATTTGAAGCATGTGTATTGTGTCAATCAGTAAGTCACCATATGATATGTCAGGACAAAAAATTTTTGATACCATCTTGATACAAGTGGAAGACAGGTACAATACTCTGGTACATATTACTGTTATGAAATAGACACATACAGCTTGCTGCATGTATGGCCACTGCAGAATTATCATTTGCAGTTGCACTCTATCAAATGCAGTGTCTAGCTTGGCAAAACTAAGAAGAAGATCATTATCTTATCTTAGTGTCAATTGTGCTCAGGTGTAGCTGGTCAACACAAATACAAAGGAAGAAATGAAAGTTTCAACTGTGCTCCCTAGGTATGTGAAAATTAATATTATGTAAGACATGGACAGATGTCAATAAGAAGAAAAACTCACTGTATACCAAGAAAATTGCATCATTCTTGCACATATGGGAGGAAATATTTTAATGGATAAAGTCAGACTGATATGGCATGAGATAATAAAATAATTACTGGATACACAGCTGGCGTTTATGATGTTAATAACTAAATACTTCCATTAACTAAGTGCTTTTTGTAAAGAGATTGGGTGAATTTTCATTCTGTCTTGATAATTATCAGTGGAGGGGCTTGACTTCTCTCCAGAAATCTCATTAATTATAACAAAGTTGTGACATCGAAGGAAGGAAGCTTTAAGTCTGCGTACTGGATTATGACCTTTGATTTGTGACTACATTCCAGCACATTTGCATACCTATCCTATATTGTACTGTGTAGATGTTACTGTTACAGGTACTTGAAACTTCTAAGCTTGCACTTCGTTTTTACAGCTTATTTATGGTTCATAGTATGGTCTACCGGATACCAAACCACTGATTTTTACCATTCATTGATTTTCATGATAACTGTCTTTTTGTACAATATGCCTTCCAAATGTATTGTAGACTTGGTGTAGTTACTGTCTTGTAAATCTCAGGACAGAAACCGTACAGAGATTGTTCAAACACAATAGTGTTGTTTGCAAATGATGTCATTTTTTCTTTCATTAATATATAGAAATAAATATTTCTTTACCAACTGCATTTTCTGCAAGAACAACGTAAACAAAACCTGCTGGTGTTCACTACTTTATGGCTCAGACTACAAACTGCAACAACAGCCACACAGGCAATGATAAAATTTGTCCAAATTTCAAGCAGTATATCTATCTGTCAGCTGTGAATTAACATCTAATCTGTGTAGCCTTTTTCTTTTTTGTTGTAGTAGTAATTTTTAACAATGCCATCATTCAAGAAGGGACGAAATCTGCAGGCACCATCCAGACGTCCCAAGAGCTTACTGAGTACAGCAATAGAGATAGGTGGACAGCCATCAACATCATCTGAAGGCAGCTATGAATCTGGCAGCCTTTCAAAAGAATCCAACCTCAGCATTGGAGAAATCTTGCAAGGTTTGGAAATCAATGTGAGGAGAGTGAGAGATGGGAGTCAAGAATCAACAAACACTGTCATAACAAACATCAACAGTGCTTTCAAAAAGTATGGTTTGCAACTAGAAAAGGAAAACAAAGGTATGTACTGGAGTTTTAATCAAATGTAGATTGCGTACTTCAGGTTTTGAACCCTTTTCCTGCCAGACAGTATCACTTCCCCATCTGCTGCCAACTCTGTGAAAAGCAACATTGAGCCAATTATGTATTTCGGCCCCTTGGCTTGGTTCTGTTATAGTGGATTTAGTATGTAAAAGTAATGATTACAGTGTCTGTTTTCAGGGCCTTCAAATTTTCATTTTTTTGTTAAAATGCAGTATATTGTTCTTCTCCATCTCGACCTGATAGTAAAATATTAACTTGGCAGGATAAGGTTCAAAGGCTGATGAAAATTGTTTGCAAACTGCCTTGTTGAAAATTTTATAGGTACATGTAATCCTAATGAGGTGTTTGTGCTAAATGAACCAACAATTAGCATGTAATGCATGTATGCAGATTAGTTTATCATGACACGTAAAACATGTGAAAGAGAGTTATGACATGAAAATTGAAGTGTTCTTGTCAAGTGGCAAAAGGTAAACGTATGGAAAGTAATCAAGATTATTTGAACTAGTGCACATTGAGGATAAGCTGTTGGAGAATGAATTTACAGAGACTGTATAATCAATAGTAAGCACTTGCTTTCTGCCAATGTGAAGTTACATGTACCAGCCAGCTACATGTAGTCCCATTTGAAATGTTGCAGCTCCTTTGATTTTGTATACTCTGACAAAAATAGTCTCCTGTTTGCTTTGACAATAGTGTATGGCCCAGCAACAGCTACCAGTATACTGCAGCATACAGCTGCTTGCAGATCTAACCATAGCTACACTGGTAACAATGGTTACAACTGGTAATAATGTCGATGTACCGGTATGTTCACAGAATCATAAATATTTCCTTGATGAGTACAGTCCTTATTTGAATATGTACCTATAATAAAGAGGGACAGCCAACCAGCTTATTTTTTCTAACAAAATTTTGAGAGGAAAATGGGAGTTGTGAACAACTGCCCACTAAAATTTGGAAAGTTCTATTCCTGCCCATTTTCAACTGTCTCTTCCCACCAAGAATCCTGCCCTCCCCTCTATACTCATAATATCCCCACTGCAATATCTTTGCCACCTACTTATCCCTGATACAACTGAATTGTATCCGGTGACCCACCATTTAACTCAAACTGCCAGCTGTAAAAGAGAATGAAATTCCCAGCCAGTTGTTGAGGAAAAATTTCAGGGGAACCCATTCCATTCCCTTTAGTGTGGAAAGGAATCTGCTCGCCCATTCATCTACCAACCCTCTCTAACTGCTTTTGCATGAACAGCTTTGCAGACTGCCCGTAAATAACATAGTAAGCATATGACTGAAAAATCCATGTTTTCTAACTTTTTCAGGAAAAGTTGATAGATTGTTCACAACCTTCAGAACAATGGCGATGGACACCAAACTCAACTTCATCAGTCGACTTCAACTCTTGGAACTGATTGAACTGAGAGCTGCCCAGTGGTCTGTCAAATCCACATACTATGGTAGAAAGTATGCCAAGTTGGAAAAACCATTTGATGTGAGTCTCTAGCATCCTGCATGTAAAATATACTTTATAACAACTTGACAATGACCTTATAAAGTTCATGACCTGTTGGACAGCCAGCAGTCATTTGGAGATGAAGACTTAGATTAATTATTACTGTGTGAATTCCAGACAGGCCATCTAACACTGATATACCGGTAGTTTACCCATTAAGCTAGTGTTAGGTTTCCTTGATACACAGAATATAGTGTTTATTGTTGAAATAAGAATAATTGGTGCAAGGGAAAAGGGAAAGACACCAGATCACAATAGAGAGAAAAGGTATCAGATAAATAGGGTGTGTGAATATTCAAACGTGCACTTACAAGAAAGTGTCATTCATCACAAGTATTGATACAGTGCTGAAAGAAACTTCCAGAAATTTGTAAATTAACTCAAAGACCAGAATATTGAGGAGTGGGGAACACATCAGTAAATGACAAGTAGTTATTACTAACAATATTTATCACAGAAAATTCGGAGATTTGTGTAAGCCATTGTACCAATTTAAACGAACTAGTCAGTGCTATTTATGTAATGTTGAAAAAAAACGGAGTTCAAGGCTTTATGAATCAGCTTGTAGATCCTAGGTGGTCACAGTAATTGATACTGTCATCAACAAAATAATATACACAACAACATTTCATCATTATTAAGCAACTTATGTCATGTAGTTGAGCAGAAAAAGTGACCCCCTCCATAGTCATAATGACTTTGTAAAATCATCAATATATGACAATCTTGTCAATGTATCACAGTTTTGTCAAAATGTCACGGTCTTATCACAATCTTGTCAATATGTCACAAATTTAAACAAATCATGCATTTTCAGGTTGGCAGTGGTGATGCAAACCTTCCGGCCATTGAGAAGACTTTGACGAGGTTTTCAGAGTCCAAAAGTTGTCAAAATGTTCAAAATTGGTTAAAGAACATCCAATCACAAAGTAACTCCAGCCAGAGTTTTGTAAGAGGCAGCAATCTCTCACACCAAGCACCATCAGAAGTTTGGACTTTTGGGAGTGATCGTAAAAATACTACAGAAACTAAAAGTGCCACAACACCTGACCCAGAGACAGATACTGATTTCTGTCATGGTGTCAGTGAAGAAGACTTTCTCGAACGGTATTCAAGGTAAGAAATAGTGTGACACATTGAATTGCTTTCAGTGAGTTGGCGTATTAAGGCAGAATATGTCTCTTTGACAGGGTTTTCTCATTCTCATAGTTTTACAATACTGTGTTAGCATGCTGATGGAGTAAATAAAATTTTCAGTCTTGTTTTAGTGAAAATGGATAATCTATTTTTCCGAAAAAGTAATTAATACCTGTCAGATATAGCAGCCATGTTGAATTTCATATATCAATAACTTTTGAAGCAATATAATTCATAAGTTGACCTCAGATTTATATTCATCATCATGAAGGAATGAAGGAGAATAGTTTAAAGTTTCCTGAGCAAAAGTTAAACAGTTTTAAAGTTTAAAGATTCCAGTATTGAGGCTCTTAGTACATGTACCTCATTGGATTTGAGTACCTCAACACAGACAAAATCGTCCATGGCCTGAACAGTGAGAGATGAGTTTGCATGATTTTGAAAAGTTTCATGTCTTATGCAGTATTTCGGCATGCATTGATAACTTAGTGAGCAAGTCTGATGGTAAAGTCAAAATCGTATACTCGGTATTGTGTTGACCGACATTCTCTGAAAGATTTTGGCCATTTCAACTTGTACATCTGCTATGATTTAATATTTCACTTGAATATTAGTCACTTGCCTGCGTTCCAAAAAATAATGAAGAATTCTTGAGCAACGTTTGGAGTTTGTAATGTCTGTAAATCATTCCTAAATAATGAAACTCTGCAATCTATTATTGTTGTTTATCTTGCAGACATGAAGAACTTGTCCAGGAAACTTTGGCAGTCAATTTAAGCCAAGCAAAATCTGGTAAGAGTGT
>LD343962.1:493927-518596 GCA_001465055.1 Ptychodera flava | reverse complement strand
GATATTTTAATTACGGCCTTAAGAACAGTCCTTTTCCTAAACCAGTCTATTCTTGACCGCGGAGTGACGTCACTTTCACCTCACGAACGCGAGTGAGGTGAATTGGGATTTGACTATACAGGACAGTGAACAATGCAGAAATTATGTGACAAAGGACAGAAATTTGTGTTTATCATTGACATAATATTGAAACTTTGAATACTGGTGTAAAGGTTGAAAAATCCACACTTCAATATTTTGTTCTCACGGCAGTGTGACGCAAAAATGACGTCAAAAACCGGAAGTTCCCGGATGTCCGCGGTCAAGAATAGTGTGGAATCTTGGCGCGGCGTTCAGGCGTTTGCATGAGAAATTCGTCGTGCTACGTTAGTGGCATAATATTAGCTGTTGTGTTGGAGTTACTTTTGAAAATTCATAAGTCGGTACGTTCATCCAATATCTCTCATTTACTCACCCAATAAATAAATCAAAATCCGCCTGGGCATTTCACAGGCAAAAGTAATGAGAGTAAATAATTTCTCTGTTAGAGATATAAAGTTTCAACAATGCATTATGGGTAAATTGACAATCAGTAACACGATCTCAATGTAATCCGAAGGTTGTTTGGTAACTATATCACTGTTTGTATGTTGTTATATGTGTGTGTAATTTAAAGTGACAGTGCTACATGGCGAAAGTTCAAACAGATTTGCTCTATGTGAACTCTGTTCGTATGTTTGGCATCTTCAGTGATGCAAGGAGCAAGTTTCGATCAATCGTTATAAATATCTCTATAAAGCGCACGACAGTTAGGGCTGTACTTCAGTGTATTCTTTACGAGACTGCTTTTTGCTGTGTTTTGACATTTGTCAGTATTTGTGTACAAGATTTCTAAATCACCCATGAGTTTTCGGCGGGGTGCATGTACAGTTACTTCAAGACGCTAAATCATATTGCAGAAACTTAGAAATGAGTGCCCTCGCTTTTTAAAACTGCTCCTCAATTTCCCCTAGTGAGACGTTCAGTGAAAGGCAGTCTGAAAGGAGCGCCCTCGTCCCTCGTAACGATGGAGAAGAATTGCAATTTTTGAGCGACTGTGACTATGTAAGAACATTTGACAAGTGTGCAAACGTGACTTCAGATACAAAAAATAACCGTTCAGACCCGAGGAAGACATTTCTTTTCGAATTAGACTATTCTGCATGTCGGTGAAAATCAATTTTCAAAACCTTCGTTGACAAAGTTTCGCAGTGAGTCAGCAGTGTGTAGCAAACATGATGAGACCAAAGCACTCAAAGAAACGTTGTAATATTGAATTATCACACGATTGTGTTTTGTTTTGTTCTGTTGTTTTCGCTGTAAGTAAATATAATGACGATTTCCAAGTGTGTTATATCGGTCTGATGTTGGCCTGCTTGCGATTGCTATCTACATAGTTGGCAGACCACACAGGTCTGTTCATTGTTTGTGTGTCTGTCCGCTTGCGTAAGCGTGTGTTGGCGGCAAGATCTTTGTTTCAAGAAGTATTAAGCGAAAGCTCTTACATTTTTTTATAAACATGCATTCATCGATGTGTATCATTGAAGTTGGTCTACACTATTGATGAAATAATAATTTAGCTCTTTTCACAGTAACACTGTTGTAAGTACTAATAGACAGTGGAGGGGCAGATGACAAACCTCAGTAGGAATATCATTCTGATTATGCAATTTAAAGTAATCATCATCAATCCAAGTAGCTGATAATGGCATGTATCTTATTGTTATCCTTGAATATCTAAAGAACCTTTTTTAAATGCATCGTAAATCTGCAACTTAGCATATTGAATGTTTTGTCACAGTATATTAATGACGCAATTTTGGTCGATGTGGTCTCCTTAGTGAGGCCCTATCTGGATAAACATTTGCGTGGTCTCGCGATATTTGTAATCGCCAGCAAACTAGCCGAAGCTGACGAAACAATCTGATCACACAGAGAATTCATTGCTTCAAGATTTTTATTAATCTCTTATAATCCTTCCCTAAGTCGATATATAATCGCGTAGACATTGATGTACTAGTAATATTGAGAAAAACTATAGCTTCACCAATATTTCATAAAGCTTTCGATAGCTGACCATCATAAAGACATATTTTCAGTAATTATAACGTTAACTGATCCTAATTTTCACGGCTATATTTTTTCAAAAGCTTTGAATTTTCTTTGCTCATCTGAAAGTCAATAGAAAGAATCATGCACAACTAATTATTTAACGATTTGACAAAGCTGATAACAGGCATTGATTATACGAAAAGTATTGCTGAATACAAAAGATATGGCCCATATTCCGCAAACCATTAATTCTTGTTTCTTTCAATAATTAACCCGTAAACACTTTGAGTATTTACAACTTACTTCCATATAGCCATTCTCTACACTCCTCACTCTAAGTGAAGTCGATGAATACCAGAGCAAAGCCGAAAAAAACATCAAATTTTTCGTTATACAACTCCCAGAACTCCCCTGTCAAGGACGAAATTGACGCATTTATCACGTAACATCAACTATAATGATCGTGTTGTTTGTTCCAACTTATCTATAATTAGGTGAGAGATTATATATATATATATATATATATATATATATATATATATATATATATATATATATATATATATATATATATATATATATACACTTGGTTACAGTGTCGACGTGCGTCGCAGTTCATCAAAAGATACGATGAGCTACATGTGATTCAGTATTTCCCTTTAAAAGAAGACAATATTTCATTGTCTTCTTGTGATATTGCTCGATCCAAAGTTTAATTTATAACGGCATATAGGAGCAATTTGATACATAATGAAATTCTGGAATTACTCATTTTCTATAACATCAAAAGCTGGTCATATCGCTTTTGAGATTCCGCAGTTGCAATTATGTCGCTTTTCTTGGAAAGCCCATGTCGCCATGGGAATGGACCGCCAGATCGTCAGAAAGACTGAATCGGAAACACCAAATTGAAATAGTAGTCTACGTGCTAAAAACGCCGACGTATTAAAAAGGGAAACGAAATGGTGCGGAACACACAGGCGTCGCACTGATTGATAAATACACTTAGTAAAGTAACGTCAGCGTTAAATATCATACATGACGAAGACAACACGTAAACCTAAAAGTGGTCAGTGCAGGGGAAAGCTGTTCTCATGATGTGTTGGTGTTAACTTTTATCAATATGATAATAATTTAACGCGAAGAACAGACAGTACATTATCGATTTTTTCCGATTGTACACCTTTTCAACAGTGTCACCTGCAGTACTCGCTGTCAGAGCTCCTTTCATCGTTTCTAATAAAGCTCCCTGGAAATTACTTAAGCAAAATATATTTTCACCTAAGGTCGACAACCGCGCGTAGTGTCACCTTTAATTTAAACAGATACATTTTGGCTGATCCGTTTTTTATTGAGTCATTAAACTTTCGTTTTGTATAATTTCACCGGGCGTTTTAGTGTAATTTTCGAAAACAGGAGTTACGATAAACAATATAGGAAAGAGCTGGCGGTTGCGGGGTCCATTGGTTGACGGAGTTTCTGAGAGCAACAAAATGGTACTCATACCAGATGCGAAAAGTTGTCGGTTAGAACGATGATCCAAATTTTGAAAAATGACAGTATGAAAGACTACGCATTTTACACATCAAAATGTCCGCACCTTGTGTTCTCTACCATGACGCTACAGTCGTCTACTTGCGAAGTCCTCATTACGTGCAGAGTTGAGCTTAGGTACTCGGTTGCAGACGTCATATATAGCTGGGAAACATCCGATTTAGGATTGAATCCGAAAAGACTACACGGCACTTGTTGGTCGATATCTTTTATATATCATACCAGTATATTGATGGCAGAAATACTGCGATCTGATTGGTCTAGACGCGATAACAACCATGGTATATTGGCGATATACCATGGCAGGCATGCACGCGAGCTCTCAGCTTGAGTAAAAATCCGTTTTTGACAATGCACGCCAGAAGTTCAAAACGCTGTTATGATATAATAGCAATAAAGCACACCCAGCGAAGGTATACCACTCGATTTTGACCAGTTCACGACATATATGCACTTGCTATCGCTCGTGCATATATGTCGTGAACTGGTCAAAATCTCGTGGTATACCATCACTGGGTGTGCTTTATTTCGTAATTATAGTCCATCGTATTTCATGCTAATGATTTGTACAATACAATTGAAACAGATGAGCATATATTAATATTTGTAACTAAAAATGCATGCATGTAAGAAAGATTTCAATATTTTGACGTACAAACGAATAACTGGCAGAAAGATTACATTGTCACAGATAATGTTGATTAAATTGGAGTATGGTGTTTTTGTAAATTACTAAGTTGATATATAAGGTTTGGGGCATTGCTAATGAGAATCATATTGATACGATTGGACAAATTCTAACACCCTAGCAAATACATAGATCAGTGTACTACATGTATAACACTGGTAAATTCGTCTCCTGATAGAAAGAGTTGAAGGTCAATGTCAGGGTCATTCGTACGGTCAAGGATTCAAAGAGTGACCAATCAATGTATATTTCACTTAGCCTTCGATCCATAGGTCGCCATTACTCCAGTCAAAACGGTATTAGGTGCAAAGTAACTAATTTTAAGATTTTGTCAGTCGTTGAAAATGATCACACTAAACATTACATTTTAGAGCGCATCGAGGATAATTTAACTTTGTTTTGGACCAGCATAGATTCAGTTCCACTTAACACTTCCAATGAGTTGAAGACACGGGTCATGTTCGCTGTTGTTGAAAAGGTTGAGACGTATGTCATATTCTAAACGATCATGACTAACTTGAAACAAGGACTGGATGAACAATCTGAAGGCTTGACATTTTGCCAATACTAACATTATTGTTGTAATAATTGTTTTACGGTTGGATACAGACCGGTCGATTGTAAAAGGCCAGAAACGCCTAGTACTGATTTGTCAACCTATATACGCTGTATACGAAGAATGGCAAATAATAGTTTGATTGTCGTTGCCTCAGAACATATTATGAACGGTCGTTTAAAACTTTGGCTGTTCAGTAAATATCTCTCTCTCTCTCTCTCTCTCTCTCTCTCTCTCTCTCTCTCTCTCTCAGGTTCTGCCCCAGTGTCTTGTTCTACCTTTGCAGCGTTGTACCAAGTCTATGGATTCTACAAGTGCAGCTCCACATTGACCGTGAAGTCAGGAAGCAAGAAATAGAACAGCAGGCGATACAAAAGGGAAATTGTACAGCTATGTTGATGTCGCAGGACCCATCGGAAGCTACAGAGAACGAAGGCCTATCAGAAATTATCGAAGGGGTATGTAGAGAAGTGATTGTATAAATACTGCTCACAAAGGTCGTAAAATATTATTTACATTCACATTCCTAGTATTGTGGTTATGATCAGAATGCTACAGTCATTAAAGGGATAAAGTCGGCCATTTTGTCACGGATTTTGTTTGATATGAGACACTATCTATATTGTTTGACATGTTGAAAGATACTGCCTGAATGGATGATATTCGACCTAGGTTTTAGACACGATACATAAAACCATCGCGAAAATGAATTAATGGTTATGACCTTTAATTCATTTTCACGATGGTTTCATTTCATTTGTCTAAAACCGGGGTCGAATATATGCATGGTCACCCATTCAGTCAGTATCTTTCAACATGTCAAACAATATAAATAGTATTTCGTATCAAACAAAATTCATGAAAAAATGGCCGACTTTGTCCCTTTAAGGGAAATAATCGGCAATCGAGAGAAGATAAAATGAATTATGCACAGTGATGAAAACTTATGTAACTCATGGCCATTCAATTACCAAACTTGTTTGACTTTGACAAATGCAATCTTTGGGAAATCTACTCGGTGTGAATCTACTAAATTCATAATTCTCAATATGTGGAAGTGGAACATAGCGTAAAAGAACCTGTCTCTTGGGAATTAATCGGTGGTAATATATGTACACCCACGTATGATGACATAAACTCTAACTCTGAAGCGTCGTCCGGTTTGCAATGACATTTTATTTGTATTCTCTTCTTATGTCTTGCTTTATATCAGTGATAGGAATTTGTAAAAGCAAAATAAATTGTGTCATGTGCTCCATCAAAGTATGTATTGCATGAAAATCTGATAAAATCCACATGTTGTAATTTTCTGTGTTTATTCTTCAGTTATCTATCCCAGGATTCGCGTTTTCGAGTGAAAACTGGGTTCTGGCGTTGCAGCAGCTGTTACTCGGATTGCTGATTCTCGGCCGATGGATGCTACCCAAAGGTGACATAACACGTGACCAACTTTCTCAACTCTTATTGGTGTACATTGGCATGGCGGCAGACATTTTGGAATTTTCGGTGGAAACTTTGAAAGAAGGAGCCCTGCAAGGTGAATGGGTGCTGACCTATTTGATCCTAGGGATCTGGTCGTGGAGCTTGCTACAGTTCTGCCTAGTGCTCACGGCTACCAAAGCCAGGAAACCTCGAATGGCGCGGAGTGATTCGTCGGCGATCCTGCCGTTCATGTCGCAGTGTGAGGGCGGGTGTAAACTATGGTGCGAGTCTGAAGTGTGGGCCATAATGGCTAGTATTATCATGCAAGATGGGCCATTCCTAACCATGAGAATGTTTCTACTTATCCACTATGACGTTGTGAGTCATATGATGGTATTTTTCACTTGCAAGAATTCACTAGTTCTTATTCTTCAACTCTACCGACTTGTGGTTCTGTACGTTGAGAAGCGACCAGAGCACGGACAGCAAATCTCCCGTAGGCAGAGCACTGATTTCACGGTACTTGGCGAAGAGAAGAGTTTAGACCTCACGCCATTTATGCTGTCAAATGCACAGGAAAAGGATCGAGTCCTTAGAACCCTGGGAGACTGCGATAATCATCTTAATAAACCTCCACCACAAATAATTGAGTACCAAACTTCCCTTTAGAATATATTAGCATGCGAACGAGGATATGAAAGGTGACGTGTGCTCGAAATTGTAACCATCTTGCCTTTAGTGTAAAAGTTTTTCGACTATCTCTTATTTTCGCGAAATCTGTAAATTTATCGGCAAAAATTCAAGCAATAACGAAATGAGAAACCCACTGCCATTTCTGATAATTACCATTACCTATTAAAAATCATATTGTGATTGAAAAAGTTATGTTGGTTAGTTTACCTGGGAAAATAGAAACAAAATAACGTTCAAGGGAATGTTGAAGATTGCCTTCCATCATATGTATTTACATTTGCCTAAAATACCTATGGCTTGAATTTCTGATATCTTAAAGAGAAATTTCGTTTTGTGATATAGAGGTCCCGAGATTACTGTTTGATCTACTGGACGCATGCGCAATTGACACAGTGTGGAGGTAATTTTTTGGTAATAAAGAAGTTAGCCCGAAAAGCGCTTTATTCAAAGACTTCCACTTGTCGAGGCTCTAAACGGGAAGTAGCTGCATAGAATTGAAGTCAGATCTAAAGAAATAATTAACTTTGATGAATCAGGTATGTATGTTCACACAATATTGAACTGAAGTCAGCTTTTAGGTTTCTAGAGTCGTCTCCCCTGGTAGTTTGGCCTTATGGATGAAGCTTGTAAATCAACAAATGAGGCGGCTGTATGGTAGAAATGTAAGCGTTTGGAATAGTGCCGTTGATTTTGGGCATTAACTAATGAAAGATCACCAATTTGCCAACCGGAAAGCTGATACGTGCAGACGATGAACGTGGCATTCGTAACGCCGGCAAATGCAAACAATCATTTCAGGATGTTTCCTCTTTATTGTTTGCCAAATTATGAAGCAATTAAAGAAAGATTTGTACACTGTAATTGCAATTATAGTAACTTGTATGTTTCGCTCATTAATATAACAATACCATGACATTGCTTTGATGTGACTGTAGCTACATGTATCTGGCTGGACAACTGACAACTCTGAGTTAAAACTGCATGCGCGGTTGCCATTTCGAAGTCAGCTATCCTTTCTCTTTCTACACCATTCTCTTAATCAACAGCTCAACCCACACTTTAATAGACCGTAGATGAACTAGATATTTAATCGTGGGGAAGGAGGTCCCCTCACGCAATGTGCGAAAAGTGAACGACTTGAAAAAATGCTTGGGAAATGGTGTAATTACAACAACAAATTTTCACTAATTTATATACTTCAAGCGATATCAGTTGCAACTGAAGACCAAACTCAGCATGTATATTTCTGTAATAACAATGGTTGCATTTACACTTTTCAAAGGGATGTTGGAGTTCACTGACTAATGTTTCACAAACAAAGATTATAACGTTTCTAAGTTGGCACATCAAGATATGAGAATTGAAAACTCATCGTGTGTATCTGGCATCTTTGAACTACAAGCAATGGAGTATTTAGGTTGAACTCACCTATGTGACCGATGGAATCAAGTGATGATTGATACAAACAATATAAACAAGTTAAAAGTAGTATAATGAATACAAGAGTCAAATCAATACCTACGTTTGTTTAATACAATAATTGTGATCCCTTTTTGTGTAGAGAAAGTCGAAAGAAAAATTTCCAATAAATTAATATCTATTGTGTCCACGACTTCTTTGAGATATTTGCTACTTCATGATAATTGTATTCATAATAAATATTACTTCGAAGAAACGTTGTCGATTTTAATGCACCCTGTACCTTGCTTCATTCAACACTCACCGGCTACATTCTCTACACATATTGGAAGAAGATCCCCGATGGTCGGAGACGCCGTATACGCGCGTTTATATTAGAGCTAGGCTTATATTCGTCCTTGTATATAAAGTTTTGACAAAAGAGGGCGCACACAAACGAGATTGAACTCCAAATTTTACTCTACACTGAAAATACTATACTATCAAGAAATGCACTGAATATCTCCTTGTAACATAGTATGTTTCTCAAACCCGCATGTTCGTTATCATATCTAAGCATTAAGAGTCGGTCAAAACGATTACATGATGGTAATATTTTTCACCGTAAAAAACTGTCTTTTCAAAGGCCAGAGGAGAAAGGTGATGATGATAATTTAGATATGAGGTATATATTATGAAGTACACAGTCAAACCGAGCTATTGGGTGAAAGTAGACAAAGGCACTTGAAGTTGAGACAGAATATAAGTTCAAATGTATGGGTATCTTATCTCTTCTCTGCTATCGATAAAATGAAGGTATCTGTATATAGAAACGTTAAGAAATAACGGCTCGGCGGTCAAAGATTGTAAAATAACAAAATGACGTGTATGATAAAATATTGGACGATGTCCTGGTCCTTAGCGATGATGTCTTTTTCAGCAAACTGCAATGAAAGAGAAAGTAGAATAATTAGTATTTGGAGCACGGCAAATGTTAAGTCCAATGTTAGGTGTTTTTTTCTGAAATGATGTTACTTTTGATATTAAATTATTCTTTCAATAAGACAAATCATTTTCTTGTCCTTCTCTCCAAATTATGTTGAAATTCCTAACTATAATCTAGCAACAATGTTATTATTGGCCAATAAATCTTAGTCCGCTCACTAAGATTCTGTTTTTAACATAACACTGCATACTACACTTAATTCATTGCGACATCAAGATTGATATTTGCTATGTAGACGTGGTTTGGGAGTAAGACGAGAACTTGTTCTCAGTACAGATAGAACAAAACTACCGAAAATACCGTGCGTAGCAACTTTGGCCTAACTCGCTTCACTTCGCATCCGCACTGAATCACATTTCAAGAATCCGTGTCCACATCCCATCAACTATGTGACAGAATGATGTACGTGTGGAGTGTGACCGTTCAGATATTGAACGACACGAGGGTCGAAGGTCAGAGTGAAGTTCGACCAATATCTGATGATTGCATAACACGAACACATTATCCGGCTTACAACCCCGGTTTGTTGGAATTGACAAATTTGATTGTATACGGTTCACCAGTGCCAACTGATCACATTTTAAAAATATGCACACCTGCAATTAACGCTATCTTATTGGCTGGAGTTGAACACGTGCACGCCTTATTTTTACATAATTTAAAAGTAAGCTGGGAAATATTCAGCAGGTTAAACCTTATCTATAAATTTATGATGAGCATTTGTGAGTATATACTGCAAACTCTGCTGGGACGCCCAATCGTCTAATTTGGCGTTCATTTTGCTTTATAAAAGGGACACGAGCACAGGAATTTAAAGCCAATTACACAATGTAAAATATGCTCACAATTCATTTAAAAATATTACCTATAGTAAACTTAAGTCATTATGTACTCTGGTACTTTGAATATCATTAAAGTTTTGCCTTTCGTAGTTTTTGTCTGGCTTTATCTTAAACAACATTGACGTGCTCATACTGTGTTCTACTGTGCTATTCTCTGTATGATTACACACACTTGTTTTAGATATTGCCCTACATGGCAGGGCAATATCTATATATTACCCTGAACTGGCGCAATATCCGCATTAGATCGGTGCAATACGTCAAACAGGTTGGTGTCATCATACAGAGAATAACACGTCAGAACAAAGACCTTGAGCATGTGAAGTGTGGTGACTACATCTATTGCTAGTTACGGAGCACCGTATTGTCGATCGCATCGTCACTGATCAAAGTATTTACAAATATACAAGACCTTATTCCAATCCCTCAAAACAAACAAACAGCAAAAAATACCAAAAAACAAAACCAAAAAACCCCCAAAAAAACAAAAAAGTAAAAAAAAACACCAAAAAACTTAGTCGCTAGTGAAATTTATTGGTAACATCCAACGATCAAATACAAGACTGACATATTGACAAAAACTCAGCAAAATACGTCTTTAGCAGCGTAAAATGGCATTTTTGTCGCATCTAAAATAACCCAATATCAGTAAACGTGCCCTGATGTATCAAAACATACGAACTACATGTATGTGTCTATATATAAGATGGAGAATCAAGTCAAGAGGAATATGTTGGCCACAGTAACCAGATATATGTGAATATGCGCAGTCATGCAACCAGCAAAGGTCATTATGCATTGTCTTATTGGTTGTACTTAATAAACCAGATATGAACTGAATATGCTCACGTGTTTTACAACAGATTCATTAATAGTACCGGTAGTACGCTTCACAGAACAATAAGATATATGTTATCACTAAATGAAGCAGGTTTTTTCAACATCGCACAGTACTCTCAGATTTTAATCACTAATAACAAAACTTTATTTAATATGCAAATGAGCTGTTAATTAACTTGACACTGCTCAATGCTTCATGGGACAAATAGATATCCATCAGATCAACATTTGTAGCACGTTTTATTTAATTTAATGCAGTAATTTTAGAGTAATGTCACTATTACAAAGTTCATTAAATATGCAAATAATCCCAATATTAACTTGACACTGTTCAATGATTCATACAATGCTTCTCAGTACAATTGGATATTTATCAGATCAACATCTGTAGCAAGTTTCATCAAATTTAACGCTGTAATTTTGGAGTAATATCACTAATTACAAAGTTCATTAAATATGCAAATGAACCCTTAATTAATTTCACACTACTGAATGCTTTACACTACAGTTAGATATCAGTCGGATCAGTATCTGCAGCAGATTTCATCACATTTGGTGACGTTATATCGAAGTTATATGACTAATTACAAAACTTCATAAAATATGCAAATGACCTATTTATTAACTTGACACTGTCCAATGCTTCAAAGGATAATTAGATATATATCAGATCAATATTTGTTGCAAGTATCATCAAGTTTGGTGCAGGAATTTCAGAGTTATCTCACTAATAACAAAAGTTCATTAAATATGCAAATGAGAAGGCAATTGACATGACACTCACAGTATCATCATAATGTTCTGAGATTGTCATCTGTGAAAAGTTTCATGAAATTTTGTGCAGTATTTCTTGATATATGTCTACACTGTCATTACCATCTTCATAGGGAAACCATTGTACGGAAAAAAACGATATTGCATAACTTCATTAATATGCAAGCCACACTAACCAAAATCTTATCAGTTCTTGCAAGTAGCATATGGTACCTGTGTACCAAATCTGACTTGAATCCGTTCAGGCGTTTTTGAGTTATCGTGTAAACAGACAGACAGACACACACACACACACACACACTAACACACACACACACACGGACAGACAGACAGACATCGCTATGACAATAGCCCCCGTGTTTACACACGTGAGCTAAAAAATAAACGTGTAATTATTCAATTGGTAAAATATGTTGATCTCTTACGGATAATTTTAGATATTGATAGCAAGTGACAATCGTAAATTAGAAATCAAATGAACCAGTTTATAAAATCCTCCGCAGCAAAAATAAACGAACTTTTTTCAAATAAATCGAGAAAAGATATTTGTGATTATACGTGAAGCATACTTAAACTCACATTGATTTTGACAGATGAAACCTTTACTTTTGAAACACCAGTCATCGTCCCATTGGAAGCCTGTCCTTTTCCTGAAAAAAATGAACATAGTGTAATGTGATTAATATCACGTGATATCTTCCTACTCCTGGGCTTCTCCTTGTCTTTAAATTTAGAAGACTGCAACTACAATGTTTCTCATCAGGTGCCCAAGCAACATTTGTTCTCTCCCGACAAAAATGAATTCAAGATTTATACTCTGGTCATTCTACGTCAAGAAAAGCTGCTGCGTCTGCGCCATAATTGTGTTGTGTTGGGAATATTTTGGCGGGAATCTTCTTTTCTAATCGTACTGAATGTAAACAAACAAGTTCACGGTTCTCCCGCCATCGATTGAAGTCTGATGTTAAGGTTTCGTGAAAAAACTATCAGAAATATGAGAATCTACCAAAATGATCACAGTTGGTAAATTATGTCCCTGGCCTTTCTGAAGCGATATCAAATTTATCGCTGAACAAATTGATTAATTGAACAAAACTTTCAAAGGAGAGCAAAGGATTAAAAGGATATAAAGAGTTAATATCAATAAGCATCGAAACGAGAACAAGGAACATGTAGTCAGACCAGTAAAGAGAGTGAAACCCCATTTTAACTCATTGGCACGCCATGTGTTGACTATATAAACTTACTCAGCTGTTGATATCCACAGATTAATCAAGCCCATGCTTCCTTTGCAACCCTTTGTAAAGTGGATCAACAACTGATAATATTCTTTATTCGAATGAAATATTGGAAAGGGCCAAATAAACCGGAGGTCTGCTGAGTCACGATCGCGTTTCAATATGGTTTCAAGCAAGTGTCAACTTGAAGAGACATCGCCACCAATCAAGTCGTGAGCTTATTCCTTCGACTTTACCACTCGACAAACTTATGGAACGTGCAGTTATTATGGCCGGTGATAGGCCGGCAAATTCTTCCTGTGCATCAGTCAAAACAAGTGACCCCCCAACACATTGCCCCCAAAATAGATGACCCCCTTTTAAGATGACAAAAATTTCATGGCGCCCCCACTGTGCTTGCAGCTTGACAGGTATCTATCCAATTTTGAATGATAACACTGGCCATTACCGGTGCATGGATAATATAAAATCAGTGACAAAACACTATATACTTTGTCTCGGAAGGTTCAGAAAGTTCTTCATCACTTGTGCTGCTGTCGATTTCATTGATTACAACATCGTCATCTTCTTCCTCGGCAAAAAGCTCTGAGTCTGATATGTCACTGCCACTGTCACTATCTGCATTTTGAGCAGTTTCCAATAATTTATGATTTCTCTGAGTTTCCATGTTTTTCTGTTCTCTCCAAAGTACATCACAGGTAACGGCTTTGATTTATTTTCCTTTGTTCCCTTTGGTTGACAGATTGTGATGATTTGTTTAGATTGGCCCCCATTCGCTTGGATTTTCTCGGCACCAGTTACTGGCTGGTGTGGGCCGTCGCGTTCACCCCACCATCTATGCGACAGCCTACTTTGAACGTGACAGTCTGCTGTTCTGTTTTGGTATTTATATGCCCACAAACTTGGAGCAAGTCCAGTATTTGTTCAGATCTTGTACATAAAATGTACATATCATGTACTTCTCAACGTGCATTGAGCTAAAACCTAAATGGTCATTTCCGTGATCCATTCTTGGACCACATCCTGGTATTTCTGTTGATATACGTCTACCAGATAGATTGAAAAGTATATAACATTCAACCACATTTCCACCGGATTTCCAAGGGTAATTGCGCATTTTCACCTAGATGCATTTTCAGAGGAAAATGTTGCATTTGCAATCCCTCATATCACCCAAATACCAGGATATAAGGTCATGAAAGGGGTCAAATAGCCAATTTACAGGCCTAGGTACCCACCGCTCCAGGAGTAAGGGGAAGCAATGAGAGCTATGGTAAAAGTGATTGATCAAGGACATACTTCCTAGTGGAATACTCTGGAAGGCTGGGGATACTTTACTAAATAGTATATTAACATATTTGATATTTATTTTAAGAGTTATAATACAAAAAGGTATATCTATTTCTTCCATATTACTATTTGACATAAAAATCATTTATATTCCAGCCTTTGTGTTTATTTATTTAGATAAGTTGCGTACATCTCTTTCCTAGAAACTTGTCAGATATCAACAGTAGTGCTATGCAACGGCACAAGGGGAACCTTTCGATGTATGCCAGGTTTCAGTTTCATATACAGCTTGCATCTAATCACTGCCTTACCGCAGCCAAAGCTAAGGCTGATAGGAATTGTTGATTGCCCTCAGGGAGATCAATTTACAAGAAGACAAGCCTGTATAGAGTTGCAAAGGCATGTGACAGATAATGCATATACTTTTATTCAGATTTACGGTAAAATGACTTCAGAGAATGAAATCATGCAGAGAATTACTTTTTTTCCCCACTATATTTTTTAACACTGAAACTGCTTTTGACGGGATGGACACTTATGAAAATCAAGTGACCCCCTCTGTGCTGTTTGAAAAATTCATGACCCCCTCCTTCGCAGTTTTAAAATTGAAGGTGACCCTCTGGATTTTGCCGGCCTACCCCCGGCCGTAATAACTGAACGCTCCCTTAGTTACACGGTTTACGGCAGGTACTAGAGTCTCGCTACTAACAACATGGCCAAACAGTGATTCAAAAGCCGTCACCTTGAAGAGAAAACTACTCACCACATCTGTACACAGTCCTGGTGACCCTTACTACTCTTGTATTTGTTATTCGGTTCAAATGGTGCCCAGTTCTCGTAACCAGTTTCCGAGAGAGGCGTGCCATCGTCCCACACATATGTACCTTGAACTTGGCTGTCACTAAGTCCTATCCAAAATCCCCTTGCCACTAGAGCGTCAACACAGTAGGTATAGATCGTTGAGGATATCGCTTCTTGTGTCTGGACATCAGCTATCGTTGCTAACTTTGAGTCTTCACCGATACTGTGGCACTCGGATTGCGCCTCTTGATAAGTTGCGCGTTGAAAGCGTATTTCGTATCGAGTACATCCCATGCATAGTGGGAACAGTCCTTGCTCTAAAATGGGAAATTTTATACAACGCGTTGAGCTCTACTTTGTAAACAGTTCCTTTGCTCTACTTTGTGAACATTCTTTTACAGTTATCTAAGTTTGAGGCAATATGATATAGGGACTTGGACTGGAATGTAAAGATGAAAAATTATAATACGTCATGCATCCAAGTCTTTACTTTGGCAAACGGAAAGATATAAGTTTCAAATATACAAAGTACATTTTAAACGTAAGCTTAAGTAGATCAACATCATGCATGATGACTTTTCAGATGAAGGAAGACTGTAGCTAGAGAGAGAAACGAGAACGGACGAGGACGTGGAAGCAGAGAGGATGTCCTCAGTATGACTGGATTTTCATCGGAAAAATTAAAGGACTTCTCGGATTGTTGCGTATTTCAGGGAAAACGAAATTCCTTTCTTTCGGTGAAAAGCCTTCCTGAACAAAAATTCAAAAGTGCAAGGTGTTGATGTCAGACTGAGTGTTTATAGTGTCTGATAATTACCCGTATATGTGACAGCACAACCTCGTCAAGTTTAGGTAGAATGTGCCTCGGGGACAGATATTCAAACTCTCAAACTTTTACAATTCTTTTCTGATATACCACTTGTGGGACTAGCTCTTGGTTTAAGAATTTAAACTTTCCATCGGCTTAGTTTTTCGAAAATCGAAAATTTTATTTTTTCTCCATAGAGTTAACACAGGGGTGACGGCCATTTTGAATTTCAAATATCGATAAATCTTGAGTAATTTCTTTCTCTAGTACCAAAAATTTGCACGGTGACCCCGATTTATATTCTTGATTTTGAAAGAGAATGATTGAAATATTCCTCGAGGAAAGTTTGAGCAAAAGTTCAAGTCTTTCACTTTCGAGGCGCATACTACCTTAACATTTACTGTAAAGATGACGTCGCGTCATAGAGTCCCAAAAATGTTGTTTTCTGTTTACATTGGTAGCGACGTTCTTTTATGTTTGGGAATACACAACTTTAACTTCAATCGCTGAAAAGCGGGAAAAGACGTTTTGCCGCTTTCGAGTTTCAGCGTAGGAGTATTTGCTTGGCATTTCTGATTGCATTTTGTATCGGGTGATGACATTCTCGTTGCGCATGCGTATTTCTAATATCACCGCACTCAAAAGGGGCGTTTTTAACTTTCCCTAAAGCTGGTAAGTAATTTGATAAGAATACAATTAGGAGCCTGCTAAATAATTTTCCAAGATTGAGCCATGCCAGTGCTGGATTGAAAATGAGAGATGTACACTTTTCCCCCCCAAAAGTCATGTTGCTTCTGATTATAATGAAGTTCAAGGTTAACTGGCTTAGATAATATCGATAGACTTCATTGATGTGTTGAAACCGTCTCGAGTCTCATTGCTCTATACAGCATTGACGTGATTGTAACTGAATTTCGATGTCATCTCTCCCTCTTTTAGATTTTAGTTGAAAATTAGGGGACGCTTTTTGGTCTAATTTTCTTCAATAATTCTCAAAATAAGACTTGTCTTTGATGTTGAAAACTTCCAGATAAGGCCGGGGTGTTTTGAAATTTTGCGGAACAAGCATTGGTGCTCAGCCACATCCTCCATGTAAGTGATACTACCGGGTTCTTCTGCTTGTCTCTGTCTTTTCTGACGCTGCCATGCTATCTTGGTGGTATATCATTGTGCTATGTAGAGTCCGGCAGTCTGCGTGGTTCTCAGACAAGCGAAATTAAGCCAGTGTGACTGACATGACATGACGACGGTTGAAAGCGAGTAGACGTTTGGAATCGTATGAAATTACGCTAATTCTGACATGTTTATGAATGATACACTCTAGTACGAAGTAGTTTATAATTTTGTTCGTTTAAAATATTGCAGTAAGTAAATGTTGTTTTTTTTATTAAATTGAGCCAAACTCTCCTACACGAACGTTGCTTTTTAACTTTTGTGACGATCTGTGTGACAATAGTGCCTCTTTTAGGCTCACAGCGTAGTTTTTGGACAAGCCTAGGAGCGATCAGTGTTTACTCTAATTTGGTAAGTCAGTTCTTGGCGTGTAAAATTGCCAGAATTTGACCATCCTCAGAAGGCACTGCAATTTCACTTCTTTTCATGCTCTACGGAGGACACAGAGAGAGACGTTGATCATCTACATGATCTAGGGGATGGTTCAAGTTGACCTCGGTGACTTCAAGTCCCTCAAAGTAGCGTATCAGTGGAGTTTTATTTACTAACTGTTTGGTAAGCTTACTTTTTTCTTTCTAATGCTCTCACGTGTCATGCTTGGTGATTTAGACTGACTCAGCATTTTGTTTGCTTCTATCTTTAGAAAAGATTTAGTCTTGGTCCCAATGTTGGTGTTGGCAATTAATGACTTACCGTAAAATACATCCGATTTTTCTACCAAAGTCGGTGCCAAGGTAAGGTTAGCATTCAGCCACGAAAATAAATCCCCAAGTCCATTCTGCTCACATTGAGACAGGGTAAGGATAGCATTGTCATTGAGGATATGCTGCCATAGATTGAATCCCGTGATATGGAATGACAGCTCATTTCCATTAGAGCCGAACGACAGGACCCCGTCCTTCTGAATCGGGCCTATGGTTGACTGGATAAAGCCGTGATCGGGACCACTTGCGACCAGTTCACCGTCTTCGTAGTACTTCAACAGTCCGTCCTCCTGCTGCCACGTGACGCAGACATGATGCCAACGCTTGTCGTCCAGTAACAGATCTGGAAGCGAGTACTTAGGCATGTTGTTGTGGACTATAGGTCGCGGTATGATGCTTTGGACGAAGACGACACCCAGTGATATAATGGCACTTGTACTGTACTTCCATAGTATTGTAACACTGGTTTGTGTAGAGTCTACTTTTAACCAGTGACACGCAGAAACCGTTGCCAGGTCGACAGTGATGACGTTGTTGACTAAAACCTCTTTCGGCTCGTCCGGTCCGAATACAAGTTGTTTGTTGGCCAAACTCGTCTCCACTGGTGAAGGCAATTCACCTGCGTGTGATGAAAGTATAAAAGTACAGTTGAGTATCACAAGGTCAAATTGCAATCAGTGTCACTGTCAATGGACTGAATATAACTATTTACGTTTGAAAACTGTTCAACAGTAGTGGTAAGGTGATATATTTAAGCAATAAAGCACACCCAGCGACGGTACACTATGAGATTTTGACCAGTTCACGACATACGTAAACGAGCGATAGCATGTGCTTATATGGAGTGAACTGGTCAAAACTGAGTGCTAAATCCGTTCTTTGGGTGGTTTATTGCCACTATATCCTAACAATATATTGAAATTCTGAAATTCTGAAATTTTTTCTCTGGCTGAAAGATGGCGAGTGTTTCAACCGTGCTATATCGCGCATATAGCATGGTTATTTTCACGTCTCGACAAATCAGATCGCTGTTCTTGCGTCATCAATATACTGATATGATTTAATCACCGTTACACCGCCCCTAACTTCCGATTCACAGATCTAGTTCTAATAACTCATAACAAATAGAAAGATTAAACTAATTTATGATGAAGCTCATGATACTTATTTCGAATTCCCCAAAACATCTACCAGCGAACATGTGAGGTCATCATAATAAAACAAGAAATAATTCAAAATAAATGACGTAAGATTTGTGTTCACATGAAAAGCACTTGACATTGCCGGCTAATAATATTATGCCCAAGGCAAAAAGACATTTGAAAACTTTTCATATGACTAGTTAGATGTATACGATATGTTGTGGTGAGCTGAGTAACATGGTACGAAAATAAACTGAGGTGTGGACAATTACGCTGAATAAAGTCGATTCTCTAAGCTGAATATCAAAACATGTCTCTATACATTGTAAGTACTTACGAGTCACTTTTGCTTCCGTTTCCCTATTTAAACGCATGTATTCCAGGAAGTCTTGCTGTTTGAGAGAGAGAGAGAGAGAGAGAGAGAGAGAGAGAGCACCAATGAAAAGCCTGAAAGAGGGCCGACGTTCAGTTTTTCTGGTCGACTGAAAGATTTTCTTTATAATACATCTGTTGCCACTATGCAAATCGCCATGTTCACCACTCGAGTATTTTAAGGAACAATTCACTAATGCCAATGAAAGAGTCACGCATTGAAAGCTATTGACAATAGAATCATGACATTTTCTTCTCCTAGTTTTTGAAGGAAGGGGCTAGTCATAACGTCAGCAACACACGTTTCGAATTTAATAATCCAGAGCTTACCTGTTGAGCCACGTTTTCCGTGAGAGACACTGCACTACTAGCAACCACTAATACCAGATACACTATGCAGAAGAACAAGCCACGTTCCATATTTTCACTGTTACAAGCAAGGTTGTACCTAGGATCAGAGTGAATTATGACACAAACTGATGCCACTCTAATACTGATAAAATGGTTCAGATTTATTTACCTAAAATTAATACCCCAATTTCATTCATCTGTCATCTCAAACTATGAAAAAATATTTCTATGTTTGATATCGTTGCTACCCTAGTTTCCACCTGAAGAGGAATGAACATTGCCCATTACGCTTTATTCCGTTTTTTTTTTGAAATTCGACGAGAAAAAAATCTAGGTTTTGTCCATGTTAAACTGGACGATCACAGACACCGTCTTATACAAATATTCGTACAAATTTTCCGTAATTAAAAGCGCAAAGTAATTTTTCCGCGGACGATACATCGTCTATTCGGCGTGACGAACATACTGAGTGAAGAAATATATTTGATATTTTACGTAGCAAACAGAGCAGATAGAGCGGAACTAGGCGGCCGGCTGTCAAAGTAAACCCGGGATAAGTTTCTAACGGCTGTTTGCCTTGTGTTCAGTGATTTAAAATTAGGCCTGATGGCCCTGGGTGCTATTAACAGTTTGTCGCGTAGCAACAAACCGATGTGCTATCTGGTCCATAAAACGCGGTCTCTATGAAAATTAATGTTCCTTAACAGCCAATGAAGTTAAGTGAGTCTAATCATCAAAATAAATATGGTGGTATATTTGATTATCCTCGGGCAAACGAATCACGCCAATCGCGAAATTTGCCTACCTCCTATAGTATTTAGTTCCGCTTTATGTTTAAGTTTCTTCAACGTACACGTATGCTACCCAATCCGCTTTGTTGTCTGTCGAGCTATCGTTGCTTGCACTTAGATGATCAGGTCAATTGTGATTGTCTGCCTACCTCTGTGTGTTTGTGTGTCTCTTATTTCCCACTCACACTCTCCGACGCATTTCTCAATCTTCGATTGATTATTTTCAACAGACTAGTGGCCTCTAAATAAACTGAACATAATCTGACTGTTATTAATTCCGGCATTTGTCATCAAACTAAGCCTCAAGGCAACATTACAGACACTACAGTTCCTCTCGATACCGCCCTGTGTGTTGTTGTAGCAACATTTCAATTGAGAATAGTAACATACGTCACCAATACGTCATCAAATTACCATTATCAAAGGGCAGAATTTTACGTAAAACATTTTATCGTCAAATTGAAATGCAGTGCTTTATACCGAGAAATACAGAAAGCAGAGAAAAACGTAATTATTTCCTGATAACATTTACTTACACAACTGTTAATACTAGAATACCCCTTCACTCAACAAGTACTGATCCAAAGAAAGTGTAATTCCTATTACAGCAGCTAATAACTGAAAGTATGGTATTCTGTGTGTAATGTGTTCAAACGGAACGAAATCTACTCATACTTACAGTTGTTCATTGGTATAATTTTAACGTAAGTTGAAAAATAATAATAACGATGATGTAATTTAATGTTAAATAGATCCAGTATTATCTCTTCCAACTTTAAGGCACTATTTTTTACTTTATCTCTGATTTCTAGATGATTTTCGACAACATAATGCATCCTTAAATTCGAAAATCAAGACATATGATGAACAGTCAACTCTATGGATATAAATTTGAAGTTTCAACGAATATTTATTGACGTGTACCAGCAGATAAAAGTAAACATTGCATAAAGAGAATAGAAACTTACAAGAATTATTGCTGTCAATTAATGAGACAAAGCTCGATGTAAAGCCCGTATGGTATGGTTTCAGATAACAGCAGTACAAAACAATTATCCGATAAATCTAACAGGATATATATCGTTGGTCATTTTGATTGTTTTGTTAGCAGTACCAAGTTTTAAATTGATTTTTATGGAGCAAGGTTTGTTTGAGATTTTGACCTATCGGTAGATAGATTATCAACTGTGAAGAGGTTACAATTTTTGCGTTTTATTCATCGAAATTAATCGACGTCCATAATAATTCAATCTCAATGTAGAAGACACCGATCAATAAAAAATACTCAGTTTAATGTTCGTTTCTACACAGAAACTAAAAGGAGAATTGATCTCTGGTAAATTCTAAAGCACGTTTACTTTTCGCTTACAAAAATCGAACCCAGAAAATTAATGGACGGTAAACACGCAATTCCCGACACGCTAAATAGTGATATATCAACTATAAAAATAAAATGCACTCTCGTTGATGAATGCATAGCAACGACAGCATACAGAGTGATTGATCTAGTGAAGTTTGACACAATCTTGCCAATAGTCGGCCTTTGCACTACGAATGAAAGTTTGCGCAGATATTCCATACTTACTTTGTGTTGTGATCAGTTATTTCTCGATAGAATTGAAAAAAACCGTAAATTATTGTGCATGTCAGAAGTACTCATTTCAGTATTAAAGACAAGTATTGAAGTTTGTTTAGAGAACACAAACCTGAAACTGATATCAGTGCTCGCTTTGTCAACCGTTTAACAGCAGTTTAACCACTTACCCGGCTAATCCTCTTGGCTAGAACACCGTCCCGTTGGTCTCCTCCAGACCCGTAGCAAAGACGAAATGACTGCGGAGGCAAGCTACCGTCGGTATATAGCCCTGTGCTTGCAGTTAAAGAGCAACAACTCTCAAGATGATATGCTTGTCATGACCGTTAATGGAAAAATAAACGGCACCGTGCGCATGGAAACAGATGACAATTGGTTACGGGTATGTGGATTTTACAGCTCGCTTGAACCAAACAATGGCGCTATACAAATATTGATAAATCCATACGGTAAACCGGAGAGGCTAAGCCGGTGGCAATGGGCGATGAATTATATAGGAGACTAAATTACTATTACGATGCATAATCCTTGGTGTACTAAATTCATGGAGACCAACTAGCCTGGATGCCTTCAGTGTACGCCGTGCGGCTGTGGTATTGAGACTTCGTTCCGATGCGATGTCACACCAGACTGCTCTCAACTACTCGCCTCTTCATGTGTGTGATTTTGACAGTTGTTTGCCGATTTGTTTGGACTGAATGACTACCCATGGGTAACATTGTCTAAGTTTTTCAAATCGGTTCGCGCCTGCAAACGCAAGAAAGTGCCAATATTTTATTTTTGTTTCCTTTAAACTTTGACAACAGACTCAATAAACGAAGCCATATTGTGTAAACGTCTTCAATGTAGTATATTTACGCTTGAGCTAATAATAAAAGAGCTATAGTTTATCTTTCTCAAGAAAAAATCCTATCCAAAAACCCTAGAAAATAAAAAAAACCCCAAACAAACAAACTCCGGAGTTCTTCAATAATGATATCATTCCGAACCTGCATTACTTGGTCAGTAATCCGCTTACAACTTCATATATATTAACAATTTGTATGTGTGTAGAGGATAGTTTTCTGACTCTATATCGACAACAAATGACAACATTAGACAGTTCCTGCTTCTTCGAAAACTATAACTTGTCATAAAGCGATAAGCATTGCATCAAATCAAATGCATAATGGTACACTAGGTGGCATGCATGACGTGGGTTTATGACTCCCTCATAGTACAATGTGATGGAGGATTCGAGACACAAGCTCGTTACGCGCCCTAAGAATGGCACTTGATGTATATTGCTTCATTCGGTGATACTTACTTTATCCTGCTTCATGGGTGTTCCACCAGTTGGATGGTGGTTTAATAAATGGTAAGACGTCTTTCCATACCGTGAGTTTCAAAAAGGAAACGTATAAAGCAATTTCTTCTCATAACTTCTTGTGTTCTCTTCTACCTTCGAAATATTAAGTTGCAAATAAAATGACGATACGTCGTTTTATTTTGAATCGTCCTCTGCTTATAATCAGATGATGAGGTGGAATAAAGTAAATGCAATAACAGCTTACAATGGAAGTTTTGCGGATCGAAAGTAGTTAAGGAAACTGTATAACGCAAGCAGAAGAGTACGACAGACACAGCTTTAGACACCAAAGGCAATACAACAGATATCTGCAATGTGCAAAAAAACTCATTATCTATTTGTGCTGCTAACGGAGATTGATGGAAATGTTAAGTTCTTCTCTGTTCCTGCTACCAGCTTTTGCCATTTCCTGCAATTAAATTGTATATCAAGACATTTTAAGTTTTAGAAGAAATTTGATTGATAAAGTCAACCTTAGGAACCTTCAACAAAATTAAAAAGCAGTCTTACAAGTTCTTTACAGCAGAAAACCAGGTATTTTGACCAAAAGTACATAAAATTACAGAATAATCAAATATTACAATCACAATTCAAACTAATTTCATCATCGCTTGAACAAACCTCAATAAGGTTACTCTTTAAGTATCTATAACTGAATTGCTGAAGATCAAAAAAGACGTTTGAGAGAAGATATTTTGACCATAACGTAGGGAAAAAAATCCACGATATATGAATATTCAATTTGACAATTATTTATACTATGTATGTAAATGAATTCATTGCTGAAATCCTGCTGAGCAAAATTTCAGAGCGGAGAAAGAAATGTGAAAAAAATGAAGGAGGAAAATGTGAAAAATCCGTAACAATTTTACAAACGCATATTATGCTATTTGGTAAAAATATACCTTGGCGCATTCCTAACATATGTTATGACCTGTGTGACCCAAAATCAAAACAACTTGACAAACGAGTTTGACAAAAAACTTCTTTCTGTGAAAGATGAATTTATATGATGAAAATATTTATCACTTTCAGTAAACTGCTACATATATGTGAGTAGTGCTGTGAGTAATATTTTCACCAAATTGAATCAAATTTGAGAGAGTATATCGTGATATCCACCAATACCTTATATTATATCATACATGTATATTGATGTCCCAAATACAGCAATCTGATTGGTCGAGACGCAAAAAGAACCGTGGTATATTGGC
>LD343962.1:464890-493805 GCA_001465055.1 Ptychodera flava | reverse complement strand
CGGGTGACTGGATCGGTTTTAGCGTATAAAAAAACAGCCTTGAAATCGTAAAATTTGCCAAAAAGACGTTAAATCGTTTTTGACTGCACAGAAATTAATTTGGCCAACCCCCCCCCCCCAAAGTTAAGCAATTAAGTTTTTTTTCAAACATCGATCTTTTGACGTCGCCCCTAATTATCGTGATATCCACCAATACCTTATATTATATCATACATGTATATTGATGTCCCAAATACAGCAATCTGATTGGTCGAGACGCAAAAAGAACCGTGGTATATTGGCAATATACCACGGCTGGCATACACGCGAGCTCTCAGCTTAAGCAAAAATCCGTTTTTGACGTTCCACACCAGAATTTCAATATACTATTATGATATAATAGCAATAAATCACACCCAGCGAAGGTATACCACTCGATTTTGACCAGTTCACTTCATATATGCACTCGCTATCGCTCGTGCATATATGTCGTGAACTGGTCAAAATCTCGTGGTATACCGTCGCTGGGTGTGCTTTATTGCTTAAATAATTACTATGTCAAATAACAATTATTCAACTTGAAGATAATTAATCATTTCATTTAAAGTATTATTTTTATGATTTTACTTTATAGCTGAAGTAGTTTGTGAAAAATTACCAATTTTGGTTTGTGTATACACTTATTATCAACTACCCGCTGGGACTTTGTGTGTAATTTGAACTGCGATTAGATGTTTACCCAAAGATTAAATCGTAGCGCCATGCGGAAAAGCAAAAACCGTGGGTACTGTGCATATCTGCACTGAAATCTTCACATAAACTGCACAGATTAATCCAATGTAATGCATAGGGGTACGGGACGGTGATAGGGGTGAATGTTTTCAACTGTGACATTGTATGTTCTGTTTCCTTTGTAATATTACCAATTTTTGAAAATGGCGGGAAATCAAAATGACTGTTAAAATTTGAACTTACTTGTCAAATGTTTCTGAAAGGAATGGTTTCCTAATGCAGTAAAAGCCCATATCCCTTCAGAGGGTGGAATTCAGAGAAACCAGGAGGGAATAGGAAGATATTTTGAGGTCAACAAATTTCAAGAGTTACAGCTAATGGGGCTTTAAAGTTTTGTAATCGAGCCTTGCTTTAGCATGTACACTGGCATAGGAAGTTTCAGTCGAATCTTGCTTTTTAGGAAATCACAGATAGACAGACTAACATGTACATACATATGAGCGGATAAAATTACAGTAGTACAAGATCAGCCAACGTGTAAGGAGCTAACAAATCAATGTCACAATATCAGAATGGAATTTAATTTAGGATTTAATTTAATCAAAGTGGCGATAGAATGCCAGGCCCGTAGCCTCTGTGTTGTTTTGTATCTCTCTGAGTCGCTGAGAACATTCTCCTCATATACGTAAGTCTAACGTGTAATTAATGATTTAAGAAAAACCCCTAGGAATACACCTAACATCTATTCTACAGGAAACGATGCTTCCTCGATCACCATCTTGTCTCCCTGAAGTCTCTCTACAATACGTTACCATCGCTAGTTTCAGGATTATTTCATTGAAATACTCAGCATTAATAGGGGGATTACTGCATGTATACAAGCCACCCTATGCTTCGTTTAGCTACTTGAAAAGGCATTTCAGACATGGAGGCGCCAGGTACAAATTACCGTATGTGATGTATCACGGTACGGTTACCAATTTATAAAACTAACCATAATTTTTGCTTGAACAAAGTTATGAAAGTAGTCTCAGGACAGCCAAATAGTTTTGACGGGCAATAACTGTAATTATGATAACATTTTCAAAGTTTGTTCTGTAAAACAATTATAAATTTCTTGTTTTCTCATGAAACACGATGGAATACAGTGTTAGCCTTAGAACCAGATAATTTGTAATTGACGAGATAGATTATTTTCAGTCCGGACTAAATGCAGGTGTCAACATTTACACTAGAAATACCATACGTACAGGTATGTTGACAATTTGACGTCCACTGAACATTTCGGCAGGATTTTGTGAATGAGAAATTGTATTTTACAAAAGAATTTGAATGATGGAAAATCCATAAAAGTTGCTGCTAATGGAGCTTTCATTTTACAACCACGTTTCTGGGCTATATCGCTCTCAGCATTTTATCTATGAATAAGGCCAGGAGATTCCGATGTTATATGAAATTGTAAGCGAGTTTCCCCTGCTATAACCATAAATTTCGCCCGCCCACTACTAAACACATCGAGTCACAACCATATTGGCATATGTCGACCGTATGACAACAGTTACTTGTGATCATACCGACAAAACACCAATATGTTGAACAATTGCGCATTTCCGATGATTTCTTTATGAATCTGTTGCCATGGAAGGATATTAATCAGCTGTTTGTTTACATGTTGGCTTTCCTTTGTCATTTAACGACGTCCGATGATATCCCGATAACACAATATTTGTATTTCAAAAATACTCCCACATGACAAAAATATTTTAGACGTTGGTTTTAATTGTAAATCAGAAACTCATCTGCCCGTGTAAGTCAAAGTGAAAGAACACTGTTCGGCAATGCTCTGGAGACTATAGGAATCTTTTCACTGACTCCTATTCCACAATATCACAGACGACTCCTGTTAAAAACGTTGAACAGAGTAGCTGTAGAATGAGTAGATTGAGGACAATAGCGAGATAAAAAGGAGGTTACAAGCAACTATGATTTCTCTTCAATTGACGAGAGATAACAGACGCTGGAATATCTATTGTACACGTAGTAGTACCATCGTAGCATATTTACCACATTTAATCATTAAATCAACGTTTCCCGTGTAAGTACGAATCATTTTTATAGTTTTTTAGCATTCCTAGAAATACCACTGCCGCATTTATAACTAATATCAAATTCTTGTTTTATTGTTTGTTCAAACTTCAACTTATTTTACAGTAAAGATTACTACGAGCTCTTGAGTGCATAATCTTAACGAACGATTGTTTGTTCGCTCATAACTTTAAATACACTTGCTCGTAGTTCCTTGATCTGATCGTGTATATGTTACATTTATAGCCTGATATGAAAATACATTTTAGTTTAAACTCATCTTTGTATAGAACAATAATTAGGAGAATCAAACCCAATTTCTGCCTCACTTTGCGATCTATTGTATCCTACGCGCGCACGCACAAACGCACAAACGCACGCACGCACGCATATACATACACACACACCCACACGCATACATACATACATACATACATACATATATACATACATACATCATACATAGCTTGGTTCGAAAGTTCCATAATCTAATACTAGCATGACATGTCACCGGACACGTTATTTCAGATTTAACGCAAATTGTGGTGGTTATTATAATGTTAATATCAACCAGGTGCTCGTCGATATATATGTGTATATAGACGTGTTATGAGACTGCACCAGGGTGACTGCATAACACATGAAAAGAGCGCGGCACTTGTCTGATCAGGAAGATTGCTTCGTATGATCCGGGCCGACCACGGACGAAACGGCAAAACTGACTTAGCCAATGAATATGTTGCGGAACTATATTATCTACATGCAATGAAGGTGTAAGAGAAGAAACACTATTATCAACGTGAAACCACCACTTTTCACCGCGTGTGCGAACTGTGACAAGTGTATCGAAACGGCACAATGGTGTTCTTCGCGTTGCCGCATGCTACGTCGCACTAGAGACTCGGGTCTGTTACGGCGAAACCATACCACGCGGACTCTGTGTAAAGGACTGCTTTAAATAACCCTTCAAGCCCTCGGCCACCCTTAGAAAATCTCAGTAATATTTGTCTTAATTAATTTTATTTATTAGTGACAATATTTCGATTTCAGTTACATTTATTTCATTATGCAATACAACATAGTGCACTTCAAATCTCCACTGTCCGTGCTTGTGTCTGGTAACTTCTACCATAACATACAAATGTACCTGTATATGCTTAGCTGGTCCTGTACGTATTCGGTCTTTCGACTGATCACAGGAATAAACAAACCATGTAACTTCTATAAAATAAAAAAATGTTTATCCCTAAAACTACAACCAGGCAATCAGGTCCACTACTGCCAAGCGTGTATAAGATCAGAATGTCAGGTCTGAATGTTTCAATTTTTCTAAGGGTGTGCGCTAGGATTGCATACGAACTCCGCTATTATTTTCGTTATTGTTCAGTTAAACGCATTGCTTTTAAATACAGATCAAGCGTACAGCTAACAGAAGATATGTATTTTACTCTATGATGACGATGTTGTTTGGATGCTGGCAGAGAAATGTGCAACACCTCGTGAAAGTTTTTTTCTATTCTGTAACAAATGGCAGCTAGAAGAAATAGTAGATTTTTCATAAGGGAGGAAGGCCTCGTGACGAGCGTTGGTCGTTTGGCAGTGCATGTAAATCTGTGTATTTTGCTCTGCATAGAATAGGTATTGAATTCGTTCTTTAATTGATAAGGCAACCTCTAGGCTGAGAATTAAGCCAGTACACGCGTTTGTGACGTCAAATTTCACTAGCTTGTCCTATGATATCAAGATATTCCCTGTTACAAAAATTACTAAGTTACAATCTATCTATACAGTGTGCTGCAGTACCCTTTTAAAGAAAATTTTATCATATAACACCAAAATTATATCAATTACATTGATTACCTATCAAACAGAGAATTAAATTGAAGACCAACCCGACTTCATTCACAATTATCTCTGCTAAGTGTTCAGTGATATCTCCATTCACTGATAGACACCCGTGTTTTCCATCGCTCCCTACGAACGGTTCGTCGGATAAATTATTTTTGAAGGGGGCTGGATACCAAGACAACGACCAAACGCTACCGGGCTTCCATGCTTTAGGTGCGGGGTAGATTTTAATGAATGAACTTCCTTGTAATCAATCAATCCTTTTAAATCAATCTTTTTAAACAACGTGTAAAGATGTACCCTTTTAAGGATCATTTCAAAGTGTAACTCTCCTTTTTCATCTTTGTGTGGTATTTTTTCTTAATAATGTAACTGTCTTTAGTCTTGTAAAGAGCACAGAGACGCTGTATGGTGCGTTTAAATAAATAAATAAATAAATAAATAAAAACTATAAATAAATAAATAAATAAATAAATAAATAAATAAATAAATAAATAAATAATACTACAAAGCTTTCGCTCTACTCTGCTAACCACAAATGCCCATGTGAGCCACATAATTTGCCTTCCCTATTTACGCCAGCAAACGATCGAAACATACTCACCACTTGCATATAGGGGCATTTTTAAATTACCCACTCATCGAAAGAAAAAAGGTTGCCTACTCGCTGACGATATTAAAATTTCCCCGCCACCCTTCCTCAGCCAGCTGATACGCGGGATGGAAAAATGATTGCCAGCTAAGAATGTGCCTGTTAAATTGTTTTCATAAACAGCCTTGTTTGCTAGAACAATATCAAGGCTTCTATCACATAAGTCAATTTGGAAAAGAAAATGTATAAATTCGGATTTTAGCGCTGATGATTCATAACATTTACAGACCCAAAACTGAACATGTATGATTAAAAGGGCAGTATAGTTAATGATGTATGGGTCCAATTCGGACGTTTTTGGCTATGAAGCTGTGAACCACAACGTATACTTATTTTCTCATCGTTTTACGGCGATTTGTGACGACAACGAATCATGTTATTTTTGTATAGCAGGCAAAAAACCCCACCATCTCTGTCTCTGTCTCTGCCTGACTGTCTGTCTGTCACTCTTATTCTCGTCCTTCCTTGCCCGACCGAGATGATGTACTTGTCAATTATTCATTGTAGGTGTGTTGTCTTTGAATCACTGAAGGATGTCTTGCAAGACGTGTCCTTAATTTAAGTTAGAATTAATGCTACTCGGGGACAGATATTCAAACTCTCGGACTTTTACATTACTTACTGTATTTTGCCTACCACTCACTTGTGTAGGGTCAAGTTCACGGAGTTATGAAAAATTTCACCCTACAGAGTAGACACAGGGACGGCGATCATTTAAATTTGAAGTGTCAGTAAATATAGGGATTTGTTTCTCTAGTATGAAATTTTGCAGTGTAACCCTCAGTTTTTATTAATAGTGAAAGGGAAATGGTTAAAATTTCCTTATAGAAAGTTTGAGCAAATTTCTTTTATTATTTCGAGCCACGTACAACTCTAAGTCAAATAGGCTCACTCACACAACGAACCATCATTGCGATATAGAGACTATTTCCACATAAAAGCCATAATTTCGATGCCGTAAAGCAACAGCTTGCGAAAATGAGGCGCCCACACGCCTGTACCCTGATGATGGCCGTTTACCTGTATCAATATTGTAGGTCGCCCTCATCGGCGATAACTTCGATTACTTCGAACGAAACTTACCGTAGACAGGGGTAGTCCCCTTTGATGTATGTCGAAACCAGTAGATGCCACCTGCACGTGACGCTATACTCGTTGAACGATTTCTTCACGTCAAATCGCCCGACATAACTTCAGAAGGCTGGTTAAATCATCAACAACATTTGATGTCACTATGAAAGGTGAGAGGACTATGGTATTCAATGTTTTACGAAAATGGCGAAAGCGTCTTTTCACTGTAGGAATTTATCGATTCTCTGAAGGAGTGGTCATCGTGACTTCATCTGTACTTTGCTGTCTGTTCTGTGCTATTTTGTGTCTGTCTTTTAGCAACAGACCATGTAATGACGGATTTTGGCTTGATAGTGATTATTTTATGTACATTATAATCCAATATAATCTATGACAGTTATATCTATGATACCAACTCTCGGTTGGGAAAATTGTTGATATTTGCTTTATTTATCAGTTCTTTCTGCCATTCTAATTGTATTCGATGATGAAATATCAGTAGAAGTGTAGTAAGCCATGTAATCTCGGTTGCTTGGGGAGGTAGCTATTGTAAGGTAACGTGACGCTCTAGTGGCCTGATATGGCAGGTTACCTGTCCATTCAGCCGTGTCGCATTCACACAGCGTGGGAGTATTTACACTCTTGATCTACAATACAGAGTAACCGGTTGAAGGCCACTTTAAGATTGATATATCAAGCACGTGATCTCTGTCAAACTGAAGTACGCTATACGCGTGCCACAGAGATTTACCGTGCAGTGATTATTTTGTGGTTAGAGACGTAGATATTGATGAAATCTTGTCTAAGTTATAATTGATTTGCTTCATTTTGATGTGTAACATTGTGAGTAACTATACTGTCGAGCACGTGTTCATTGTTATTAAATAGTAAATCAAATGAGATTATTTAGGTCACAGAAAACATTCATATTTGGGTTGCTTCACGGTGGAAGGAGCATACCAACAACTTTACCATATACAAACTAAAACACCAGTGTAATTATGTAAATTTGCCCCTTCAGATGACCTACTTAGAGATCATTCAAATCGTCATGTGTTTTTTATAGTGTTTAGGAAGCTATTTTCTAACAATCATTGGTGTAGTTTCAATAGCAAACATAACAGCGGAAACAGTCTGTAAAGTACAACGGAATGGAAAACCCCTAAAAAGGTACATGTAATAATTCACTGTATTTTGGCGGTCCATGAACAAGGGATCATGTAGTTTTGCACATTATTTGACGCAAACTTAATGAGTAAAGTAACAAATAAACTCTGCTATCGAATAGTCAACTAAGAGAGAGAGAGAGAGAGAGAGAGAGAGAGAGAGAGAGAGAGAGAGAGAGAGAGAGGGAGGGAGAGAGAGAGAGAGAGAGCTCCCAGAGATTATATTTCGCAATCAGAGATTTAGTATGAATACGTTTCATTTTTTAATTCCATTGCAGTTCCTCTGATTACTCCACTTGGTAGTGACGTCACCAGCTGTCAGCTATCCTGCTACAGAGATCCAGACAAATTCTGTATTGACCAGGGAGAAGGTATAGCTCCATATGACAGATACCAGTGTGTGTCCTGCAGTGACCTCTGTCCGGGGCCAAACGATGATCCGGATATAACGTCAGTTTCACTAACTTGTATTGAAAATTGTAAAGGTAAGTGCTGACTTTTGAGATTTTCTTAACTTTTTTGTCATCATTAAGCTAAATCGTGTGGCTGTAGGGCCAGGGTAAATAAATAAATCAATCAATCAATAAATAAATAAAACAAGCAAGCAAACGAACATTGCAACGCCGATACAAATGCTGTGGTGATATACTGTATAAATGTTCCAATAAACTGAAGACCTGGCCCCAATAAAACGATTGGGAATTAAATCCCGGCCTAACGAAATGCACTAAAATCAATTTACACAAACTCATGTGCGTTTTTGCTCGCAAGTTCGCCTTTGGCTTTGTGCATCTGACCGTGTATTTTAATTGTTGATGGTCCGTAAGGAAATTGTCAATACTAGGCTTGGACCTCTACTCGGTCACGGTGTACGCAACGCTTCCACCGAAGTGGCGCATAGCATAGAGCGTAACCTAGGATAGGCCCCAGACTAAGTCAGTACACTCGCATAAACTAAAGTTTGTTTTTAACCTTTTTACTTCACTAGAATATCTCCAACAACAGACGCTTAATAAAATGTATTCAAGTCAAGGTGAGTATGGAAAAATCATCCGTTATTCGATATGGCCAGGTATAGTTATGAAGTGGAGGTCACTAGGCCATATAAAAAACGTTTCCGGCAACCTGACCTACTCTAAAAAAACCATCGGCCCTAGACATATTTATGTCACATTTCCAAAACATTTCGAGCGAATTTTCGAAATTTTACCGTATTTTATTGGTCCCATCCAACGAAAATCAAAATAACTTCCTCCGACCTACCTACCCTATGTTACCTGAAACAAACTATTTTTTGTTTGGCCCTTTGTTCAGGAAAAAACCCAACAAAACGAACGTCTCCTCGCGATTCAAGCTATCAACTTCCTCTAGAGTATTTACAGCACTGTTATTTGGATCTAATCAATTCTCCAACTGATGGTGACATTGAATTTGATGACATTTTCAGGATTCCTTGGCAGCTCTCTGGGATTGGACGTTGTCTTCGTGTGTGTTATTGGAATACTCATGGTCACCTTGTTGGTAGTTGTGTTTCTGCAACACAAAAAGATGAAAAACATCAAGAGACAAATGCCAAGAGAAGTGAGAAATAGTGTTTCTGGTAAAAATGTATTTGTATCTATATTCAAAATATAGTTTTCCAATCAGTATTGATAAGGGTAAATAGTTATTAATTTAAAATACTAGATAATTTTCTGTTTGATACATCAAGTGTTAGAAAGATAAAGTATACTAGAATATGGGGATAGATATTGAATGAGATGAACACTCCATTAAATGAACAATCGCTGTATTGTTTGATAACATTTGCAAAGTATTTGTAATGTATTAACAATGTCAATACATCACATGATTTCGTACAGTATCCACTGTTTGTTGACAAATGGAGATTCTAGTCGCGATTACGAAACTTCACCTGTCAACAACAACACAAAATAGTAGAGGCACACATGTATATGTACGGTCCGTATTGAATAGTTGAACATATATGCATTTGACTGGACTTGTGAGGACGAGAAATTTTTTCATAATTGGAACACAAGTACAGCTAATGGAGATTGAAATTCAATGTCTTGGATAAACTAAATGTCACTACTAAGGCTTTAACTAAAACCCCGCGATCTTCTTAATCTGCTCAATTGTTGGTGTATCTTTATCACTGGGGATTTTAACAGAAAGATCTTTTATGGGGCCTGTTTGATCGGCTCTTTGGCTTTCAGGTGTCAGCTACGCTGGTTCATCATCCCAGGACATCGCCAGTGCGCCTCCAACGGTCACACATGTAATTGTAAATCAAGGCAATCACGGTGAGTGATTACTGGTGATAAACTCTAATCGAACCAGACGATTCCAATAATTTCAACTGTTTGTTGTAACCGTGAATGTCTTGCCATTGGCGCTGAAATATAAGCTTGTTTATTGTGTATATGTATCAGTAACTTCTTTAATATAAATAGTATAGCCTGCTAGCATTGGATATTTAGGCCTGATAGTGTGAACAGTTCCGGATTTCATAGGAAGTATTTCATGTTATTTGATGTCAAAATATGATCATATTACACATGATACGTTAATGTACGGCTCACTGCTACTGTTATCTAGTCTCTACGTGTGCTGATCCATGTGAACAACTGCAAAGTTTCATTTAGGTCCACAATGTCGAAAATAAAGCAACGGAGGTATTCTGAGAATATATTTTTACAAAGGTAGATTTGCGTGAAGGAGTCTGTGTATAATCGGTTGCTTTGCTGCAGAAAGGAGGGCGATTTATGTATGACAGGCTGAGTGCAACTGTTATGTTATCCTTACATAGGCTCTTTCAATTGGCCAAGTTTCACCAACTTGTTACGGACAACATGGTTGGCCTATAGTGTGCCTAAAATATTAAACTATCATCTTTCAGCTCCTGGCCCGACGGAACGCTTTCCGCCTTCTATGAGAAGGAGCCAGTCAGAAACTGACATGCTGTTGAACAGTGCCGCCATCTTGGAAAGACAAGATAGATACGCTTCTTTGCCTGCCGGCGAGTCCAAAGAGGGCGGTACAGGTTCGACTGAAGTACTGAAGTGTTAATAGAAATGTGTCTGAAGCCATCAACTTCGGAGGTGCTAGCAAATAATGCCAATAAAGACGCAAAATCAAGAAGTTCATACGTGGATGTTGTCAGTGTTCTCGGTAATGCAAATAAATCGCAGAAGGAGCTGATCCTAATATTGCTGTCACGAATAAAAAAACATTTGGCCATTAACGGCCCTGGCTAGTATAGTTTGCAAGATTGAGGATAGTTTCAATTCATTGTAGGTAGGTCAAAGTCATGACATTGGGTTGACTATTATTTCCATTCAGCTGTGCCATACACGTTAGTAGAGGGCCTCGAGAAAAGAAGTTTTTTTTCAAGAAGTTCGTTAATGTCAAATGGTTTGCATCCTAACTGTAAAACTGTTGAGGCTTTTAGCTCTTTTAAAGCGAAAAATATGTTGTGTAACCTACAGGTTGACGTAGTTAATTCAAGGTTTGACTACACCTCACGTGTTATTCAGTCATCGTGATTGACTGAAACTCACGAATGTATAGAATAAAATGTGAAAAACAAGGTTCAGGTGATATAATCCTATCGCCCGCATTGATTTTACCAGCTACAACTCTCTGGGTCAGTCGCTTCTGCGTACTACACCATCGTGTGCGTTGGAGGGGTATTTTCTGTATAGTAATGGCTTCAGAAATGTACGCGACTCAACTCCACCTGAAGAAGGCGACATTTTAATAGACGACGTACACTAAGTAGGCGAGAGAAGCTACAAACGACACAATCTCTGAGATATTATTTGACGTTTACATCAACTTCAGGTAGCATGGCGATCAGGCAAGAAATGGAGCGTTTTACTGTTGCGAGTTTCGAAACTCTACGCAAAGTTTCGAAAACAAGTGTGTTGCAATAAAGGGAAAGCAACTCCATACATCGTTCATATCTTGGTTGTTTGCGTTTTGTGTATAATGTTGATGTGTGATATGTTTCGCTGTTTTGTGTGTAGATCTGATTAGGCACGGCGTGACAGCTGTAATTTGCGTGTCAGTGCAGTCTCTACTCCAGAGTGGAGAGCCAGTATAACATTTACTTGAATTTGAATTTAGCATTTACAGCTTAAAAGGGAGTTTATTTTGGGTTGCTGAGGGGTGTTAAACTCAAAAAAACAATTGTTTATCAAATTCCTCGCGAATGCAGCCTAATAGTAAGTCTGTGAAAAACAGCAATAATTCACCTCCTTTCAATTTCTGCCATTATGTTTCATCAGTAAACATCTACTAGTATGTTATTCTGACAAACGTGACACAGTGAAAAGAAGTATGGCCAAAGCAATAAGCAACGTTTCCAAGGTCTAGGTCACCATATCCACTTTGTGATAAACGGTAACCGTTGAATAAGCCCATGCAACGACTGTGATCAAGAAATGCGATAATTCCTTCTTATACCAACACTATAGCAATTATATAACATTGTTAGACTTTTCCCATTGCAAGATAAAGTGTTTGTCTCCAGTTTGTACGAATAGTCAAAGTAAAAAGACAGTTAAAGCTGTAAGTTCATTTGATAGATTGCTGGCTTGATGTAAACACCTTGATAAGTGTTTAGTTGCATTATACCAGGATCATAAGTTTAATTTGAATGTATGATGACAAACATTACAATATTAAAGTCCATTATTTTCACATCACAGGACAGTAAACACATTACAAACAGAAAACACGGCTGGCTAACCGTAACATCCTGTATTGCAAATATCGATACCAGAAAAACATTCACGATATTACATTAAACTTGTTTTTCATAGATCAAAATATTAAAAGTGTGTGACATACACATTGAGGCATATAGAAAAGCAGACTGAGTACAGTTTTCACGTGCTTATCGTGCCGAACAAGGAATTTAAGCCAAAATACACAGAACAAAGATAATAACTATTTGTACATGTATGTTATCCGTAGAGCACGAGATAATTCATGTAGCTTTGTCTACTTGTATTGTAAACGAAATTTTGCTTGTCAAAATAAAGTGACATTATGAAGTTGTCATAGTTCAGACAGCCGGACAGTAAAATATGATTTCCCTAACTTAACTATTTATGAGCCTCAGCGGCTAAGAAATCCTTACCGGCAGCCAGTCTCTCTCTCTCTCTCTCTCTCTCTCTCTCTCTCTCTCTCTCCATTATACGATAAAAAACTTTTAAAATGCAATTCCTGTACTTTTACAATTGGTGTAGATAACAAAGAAATGAGACTTACGGAGTTCAGTGGTTAACTTGTCCGAATCACATTTGCAGCACAACGCTTTCGCAAATACTTTACATCTGGTACATGTACAGTAAGTGTTAGTAATCGATGGAATCGTGCATGTACCCCAAGTAAATATTACAATGCAACGAAATGGGAGGAAAATCAGCTAATTTTGGACACGGCATATCACCGTTAACTCAAACAAAATATTACAAGGTAAAAGAGTAAATAAGATCTAACCAATAACACGCAAAATAAACTTTTGTCGAATATTTTAGCGTACTACTGTATACGTTAGATGTGATTGACAATCAAAACATATCAGATATATCAAAACCTGTCATCTTCGCCAATAGCGACCAGCATGTAGTCATTGACACCTGCATGGAAGCTACACAAAGGACAAAAGGAAAGATGCATCGATGGAGTAAATGAAGGAGTTGCACGAATTTTAGTTTGATTCAAAGCAGGTACAACTCTTCCTTTCTGCAAACTACACCACAGTATTACGAAAATGACACTACGCAATAATACTAATGCCCTACTCATACTAATGAGTTGACTGTATTATAGAATAATACACGTGAATTCACTTGAATCCACATGAATACAGGCTTGCTGAATACAAGGAATGGACTAATAACTGTATTCATCTGTACTCTTTCACTCTTCAGCTAATTACAGGCAATAATTCACGCAAATACTATAAGTATTATTGGGTTTAGATGCAGTGTGATTAATTTTCTGACGTACTGTCAATTTTCAATATTGAAATAACAGATAAGGCATATGACACTGACTGCTGGAACAAATGCTTGCCGGGCAATGAAAAGCCATGGATTCGCCAGAAGATAATGTGTAGGTTACTTTAATGACAAAAACTCCGGTTTAATGTATAAATGCATTTGTTCTGTTAAGCGCTACAATATCATTGTGTTCGCAGTCACTTCGAAGTTTGCAAGAGAAATTTGATAATCATTTGAGACGATTTTTGTTTCGAAATCATGCCATCAATAACATTCATATTCAATATTTCATACATAATAACTAGGAGTACTGCGTTATTCCCAGCGTAATTTAAATACGTAGAATTGTGCGAACAGTTCCCAATGTCTAAAAACCTGCTTGTACATTACAACGAATGTGAGTCTTGTTTTTGCACATTGTTTTGTCAGAGGGCATCTTAAATTAAGATGCTTTCCATATTCCTATATTAAGAATTCCATATTCCTATATTAAGATTCTTAATATAGGAATATGGAAAGCCCCTTTAGGATTATCAGTGAAGGTATGGGGAAAATCTCGCTGTATCAGTTTTAACTTACAACATCTCCAGCAATAAAGATATACAAAGGAGATACAGTAAAATAAGTCTCATGCAACCTAGAATTATAATTTCCTCTCGGAAAACAAAATCCGATGGACGCCAACATTCACTTGGTAATACTTAGAATAACTGTCGCAGATAAAATCTTTGCGTTGGCCCCTGGCTGTTTGTCATTCTTTGAAAAAATCCCCTTACTGTTTATCATTTTTTGAGTGCCCGCCCCTCTGTAAATAATGACGGCTCCACAGCAATATACTTTCCGCCTCTGCTTTTGTGCTTTTGGGTCATTAGGACCGTCCCAGACCTCACACCTCAGACCACTAGGCGGAAGTAATAATCATGAGTCACGGTACTCGACTCGACTCGACATTACAAAATACTTACAAAGTACGTTAACCTCCTGCCAGTTGTTGAAGTGAAACTAATTTATATTTTTAAAACCTACCTCTAGAGCTTTAAACAGCCGGAATTTAATTCTGTGGCTTTTGAGGCAAGAAAACTGTTGAACATACAATAGGTTCAAAGAGAAGGTGGAAAGTCAATTCTATCAAGACTATCAACCCAGAAAACATTGTACACTGTCCTGATGTCAGTTCATATTTCCACATGTCATTTTATAACAATCAAATAGAAAATCTTTACGTGAAGCATCAATTGAATTCTGTCAAAAATGTATTTCAACCTACGTGATAGCCTGCTGCATGCTGTAGAACACGTTATGATGAAATTAGTCAATATACATTACAGGATATTTATAAATAGAGGAGGACGGGCTTGGAAGATTGACTGGGGCATTATTTTCTCCCTCCCTCACTTGGAATTAACTTGACTAATACTTGCAAGTTTTTGGAAACTTACCCGGTACCCCTTAGAGGGATATTTATTTTATTTCATTTTATTGCACCTAACTGCCAATATTCCTTGTTCCTTTTTACATCTTTTTACATAACATAACAAAACTGCATTTGGAAAGAAATGCCTACAGCAGAACAAAGGTGACATCTAACTACCCGAACTTCATACATGAAGTTATAAAGTTTGAAGGAGAACAGAAGCTATTGGTACTACAGCATGATTGCTGATGGAGAGTAAAGAAGTTGTAAAGAAGTTGTTCAGGATTCAGTCTGTTAAAACGCTACCATATTTCGAGGTACGTTTTTCTACGTAATAGCTGAACGCATTCGGATCAAATCCATTAAAACTTTTGAAGATGCTGTGTATAGAAAGGATTATTGTATGCACTGAAGTGACACAAACGATTCAATTAGTCGTAGGGGGGATGTGTCCTCTCCTGACACAGAACCCTTTGAATGTTACAAATTATAATGCAGCCTTTTGGTTACCACCATAAAGTGTTTGGAAGATGCAGTTGCCATTAAGGTTAAAAATAGTATTAGACAAAAAATGATTTACCAGCATTTCCTTGTAGAGACAAGTGAAGACCCAAATTGCAGAGATTTCTATTAGAAGGTAGGCAACCTTTTAGCACTCTTTTTAATGCCAAGAAATCCAAATGCTGCTTTTGTATCCGTAAATATTACAGAATTTCTTGGGATTTCTTAAGTTCCAACATATGATAGACGAGCTCAAATTGTGAGTATGTCTATTCATTTTATAATGTAGCATCTATTTTGAAATTAACAGTTTATATTTCAACGTGCTTTGAAAGACAAAAATAAATTAATAAATGAGCACATCAAAACATTTAATTAAGTCTGTTTGAAGGCAAATGTTGACAAGTGCCCTTGTCTAACCCTTGTCTAATTGCATCACTTATGTTGTGATTAAATTTGTCTGAAATTGAATTTGAATATTGAAGGCGGCACAGGAACTCTTTCATAAATGAAAACAACCTTTGTTGACAAGTCATGATAATCCTGGCCATAATTGTAAAGAACAACGGTGGACATCAGATACAATGTACAGGCTATGTGGACAAGTGAATGTTCCGACCAATAAAATTCAACGAACATAATTGTTCTGTTGTTGCTCTTTCAAACTTATTGTACATGTCATAAAACACGCTACGAGGACACTGAATGTCCTTGTCATGTTTCTTATGACAGCAGCATTAAGTTTTATACAACAATAAAACAATAGTCATGTTCGTTGAATGTTATTGGTCAATAACAACAACAACAACAACAACAACAACAACAACAACAGCAGGACTAATATAAACATAAATGACAATACAAACAACAACAAACCGATTACTCGGTCCCCTGTGTTCAAACATGATCATCTGCATCATCTGCATGTAAACTAAATTCTTCTTCTAACACATAAGAATGGGTCCCGGAACAGTTTCGCTTTTACTGTTACTACACTGAGGTCTACGTGAAGCTCTGAAAATTCATGACTTACTTACACAAATCATATTTACAAGTGTGGTAAAGTATTAAAATTAAATTATAACATGGCCAAATCACAATAGCAAATATTCATGTAACTTGCATTGGATGGAAGAAATACCTCATAAAGGCGTGGACATCTATCAACCAATGATAGCTTTCTCTACCGTTGCGGAAAAAGTCGCGTTTTTATAGACGTTAATCAAAACGTAGTCACTGACCCTAAAGAAAGCAGGTGTGACGAAGCGGTGCTGTGAAAGGTCCTGCCACCATGATGTCGAATGGTAAGTCGATGCCAATCAACATTGGCAAAATTTACTGCTACTGAACTAGAGCGTCATTTCGTTTTATGAACAGGTGGTTGTGACAAATACTCAAGCTCAAATAGTGTCAGCGTGTGCATATTATAGCTACCGCCTCACTTGTTATAGCTGCGGTCAAGGATCACTGGTTTCTGGATTAGTAGCTACTCCGGCTAATTTATAGGAAGCCGTTCGGGACACCAGGCAACAAAAGTCGAACCAATGCAAAATTACATAGGAATGTACAGGCGACAACTGTTACACATATCTGACGATAAATAACTGTCGACAACAACTTATCCGGCACCGACTACAGCAACTACAGACTGCTGGCAGTCTGACAGAGCTGTTAATTTTTAATCGTCAAAAATGTTTGTACAGTGTCGGCCGGCCTTTTAGGCCTACTGGAAATGTTATGTACAGTCAAGTATATATTAAGCTCTCTCTCTCAAGCTCTCTCTCTCTCTCTCTCTCTCTCTCTCTCTCTCTCGTTTCTGTTGTCGTTTTGTTCTTTCGTAGTTTTTGAACCTTTACTGTAATTTTGTATATCAAGATCCCAAAGGGGGTTATGATTTCAATGAAGGTTTTACTTTATAAAATAGCGTGGTATGTTCCTTATATTGCATAGGTTGGACTGTTGTTGGTCGAGTCTCAAACGGATTTCCATACCTGAGTAATCAAAAATGGGTTAGTTCCGGTATCACATTTGCTCACAGTCAAACTGTTCAGCAGTTTGGTTGATAGTTTTGGTGTACGTGAAAGAAATCGGATTTTGCGTATTAAACGTTTGGTATCGGCTATCTGGATATCGAGCACTGTCCCAGAAAGCACTCAGTCTAGAGAAAGCGGTTTTTATATGACCGACATTGTACGCGTTTTAATTATTCAGATCAAAAGTCTGTATATGTATAATCTATGCTAAAATAACATTTTAATGATAGTGGTAAAGATCCAGTGCCGACAGGAACAGTAGTGTAACACGGAAACACAAAAACGCTGTAATTTCTCATCGTAAAGTTATGATTCGCACGAATTCGCACATACCTTGATCATCATGCCACTGGATCGACGGAAGAGTATAGGGAATTTACGTACACAAACATTACACTAAATATTCTTCAACAAACATTTTCTATGAACTGCATATTCGGTCATAGATTAATGGACATAACAATTACTACTAGTCGACTGGTGAGCGTAAGCAAGACATTTGGAGAGGAGCCTTGCATTATTTGGTCTGTTAACAGAACCAACACTGATTAGGATTAAATACAAACCTGAAGATTCATGTTGCGGTTTAAACAACCACTTGATGGATGAAAATTTTGCATGGTGATAAGAATGTTTAACGCACAATTATTATTTATCATAGTCAGTAAATCAATGTGTTGCTCGCACAGCCCTGTGCTTTTTTTCCAGAGTCAAGTGCACATAGTCTTCTCATGATATTCCGGAATGTTTTCAAAGTGTTCTGCAGGTGACTTCTTCTAGTACTAGTACTGGTCCTTCACGGTGGCATGTTCACTAAGTTCAATTGGACATGCGCAGAAACACCAATAATAAATCGACGTGTTGTAGCTTTGTCACCCCCGGATACAAATGAAAGAGTTGTCGCCGAGGATCCCCAGCTTCTTGTATACACAAGCAGATTTATTTTGCAGGGGGGTGCGGGTGGATTGGGAGCGGCTTGCAATGTGGCGCAGAAGTTGATTTTTCACGGTACCTGGGAGAAGACGTGTTTGCATTTCCTGTATATATGCATTGCATTTATCCATTGACTTCTAGCGCCTGCTGCTGTGTACACATCACCTTTTAATTGCGGGGGAGAAGCAGCGCCATATGGCGATGTATTCATTGCTCTGATAAAGTTTGTGTGCGATGTGTAATAGCGAATATGTGAATGCGAGTGCTTCATGAACTCTACAGCCTGTGGATGGGTCGCAATAAGAAAAATTGTAACAACTCAGCTCGGTTATTAAACCTCTCTGCATAAATGTGGGGATTTGGCTGAGCGGTTTTGACTGTGATATCTTTGGTAAGTGTCACTAGGTGTTGTATGTTGTGACACGGTAACGCCACTGTGGCCGTGAGTTCGAATCCGATACTGAACTGAATACACTGAGAAAGTTATAGCATGTTACACGTAAGTGATGGATAGAGAAGCCTTTTTGCTTTGATCTTTAATAAACAGGAATTTAAAGCCCCATTAGGTGTATGTTTTTGCAGATTTTCCGATATGATGGTTTGATATCAGATGCAACTTATATAAAAGTGCTTACCGAAGTGTGACCACAGAACCTCTTTCGAATATTGGCGATGAAAACATTAGATTTTAAACATCTTAGATTTTAAAAACTTTATAATATTTCAGTTACAACTCAAACATGGCCGGCGCATATATACACGTGTTTTATCGGCCAAATCCATCATCAAGGATTGAAATAGTGACATTTTAAAGCACAAGATGATTTAATAATGGGAATCTAAAACATCTCCCCGAAGATTGGCTGGTATGGTTTGGTAAGCAAAATACAAAAGATACAGACAATGGGGTCTTAATTGTTGAGGTTATTTGTTGTGGCCTAATTCTCATGTTTATATATGTTTCCACAGATACGATGAGCAATTTCAACACCTCTCTGGCCATAGGCTGCCAACTATACTGTTACAGAGATCCGAGAATGTACTGCAATGACCAGGGAGAGGAAATAAGCCCAAGATTCCAGTGCACGCCGTGTAGCGATGTCTGTCCTCGACCGGGGGTTAATATAGACATTTCTCAAGTCTCTTTCACCTGCCTGGACAAATGCCTAAGTAAGCATGATTTAATACATTTAGAAAACTTGGTTATGTAGATGTAAGTTACAATTTCTATAGGTAAGGGTGATCTACAAATATCAGAGAAGCGAACGGAACAAATTTATATAGATCGGTCATGCAGATTGAAATAATAATAGTTTTAGCTTGAACAGATCAAGACTTCGGATAAGACATGATTTTCCGCAAATAACTTCTGGAGACTGTCACTGTTTTGTTTTCTTCATAACAAATGCAACTATTCCATTGCAAGTGTGGAAACACATCATTCATACATCCTTCCCTTCTACTCATGTGACGTGACATGTTTTTAGCCTAGGTCGATGGGCGTTCATTGGGCGAATCTATAAAAGGGTCTTCAACTTTTACAAAAAGTCCAAAAGAAAACAAAATAGTGCCCAAATCAAGCAAACATTACGACAAAATTGGCAAAGTTAAAAAGGCATTAATTAAATCACATATAAATCTTCTCTAGTGTTTACGATATAACATTTTAGTGGTTGAAGCACTAAATATCACATATTCTCCTTAAGTTTTTAAAACAATATTTTTCCTCCTGCAGATTATCTCCAACTGCAACCAGAAGGTAAGTAAGGCATAAAAACGAGTTATTCAAGCTGAACCTTTATATACAGCTTTCCATAATTAGGCATATCACACCTCATAATATCATGAAATCGTTCAGTTATGTAGGCTGCTTACTGACTTGTTGCTGGGTTTTCATGAAAGCTTCACTCAATATTATTAACATTATTGTCACCGGCATTTCAAAAACCCCGTGATCATAGCGATATATTCGCCCTATTTCAAGGTATCCTTGGGAAGTACCAAGACGGAGTCATACTGGCCCTGTGTGGAGTTCTACTTTTAGTAGTGTTTGTGGTAATTTCTCTGCTGATTGTGTGTATCAAATCAAGATTAAACCGAACAGGTAAAACTAAGTTCCTTTTACTCGAATCATCATAACACTCACAGTTTAGCCTTTCTGTCGCACACCATTTAATTGGGGCTCAATTTAGCACACATAAATATGGTATGGCGGTATGATATGATATTGTAATAACATTAACAATGGAGCTACTCAAAAAAGAATAAACAAAAATCTTCGAGGAGCAAGAACGCATATAAAGGACAATATTATACAAGGAAACGAAGCCAGATAATTTATGTATAAGATAACTATTGAAAAGGTCCATTTGTAAATTCGCATACAGAATTAGACGAATTTTTCGAGATTAAAGAACATTTTGTTCTCATTTACTTTATCCATGCTGCTATTACAGATCCAAGTGACATAGAGTTATCCCCTCAGACCAAAAAGAATACGGTACAAACACATGGCATGAATATCACAAACAATCTGACGGTTAATAATGGACGTGAGTTAAGTTATATAATTTTTGTATCATGACAAACGCCGCTTGATTAACAGTGACTGCCTATTATAACATTTCGAAAAATACGTCGAATTTATGACAGTCAATATGACATCGCCGTTAACTGAAGAAGCTGTTCTTTCTCTACGGTTTGCGCTTGTGAACTAACGCTAAAGTGACTTTCAATCGCCATTTTATTCCTCTATTCAATGTTTCATTTATTTTACGTATGGTCGCGTAACTTCTTCCGGGGTGTTGTAGGGCCTAATATTGCTAGCATACTACCAAATTTGCCCCTCGCTTGCCAGAGGGGCCATTTTCGTAGGCACGCGAAAAATTAGATAATATGACATGGTTTCAAGTGCTATATTGTTACAATGCGATATTATCTTAAGATAGCGACACAACAGCTCGTTGTCGGAATTTTACGTCATTCCTTTGTCAAACATTCGTCAGATATATAATATTTATTTGAATATGATGACAAGAATTGTAAAAGTTCAACCTAAAATAGCACTGATATGAACATATTGTATGTGCTCAGATGCATCAAGGATGGAGGATGAGACTGTTACTGGCAGGGACACTTCCGAATCCGATGCATTACTGGGTAACGGATGTACAAATAAGAGGGAAACAGGTAAATGTCAATAAATGAGTCTTACCACATACTATGATATAAAGAGAATGTTCAGCAAGCTATGTCCAGCCTCCGTTTTACTTTTACGATTGAAAGTTGTTGTGAAGGGACAATTCTTAGCCTTAGGGGGACAAAATTAAAGATGCCCAAGCAGATAAATAATGCGATATAGATTAATCAAAAGTGAATGATTAAAAACCTACGGGCACTTAAGCTAATACTTCCTGGATATGATAATCATCAACTCTGAAGTGCGTTAATACCGTGAACATATTTTTTATTTTATTATGAGATTTGCCATGATTTAAACGGCGCTGTATGACGCAAAGTGGAATCAATAGTACAAAAATTTTGTTTTTTTAAAAATTGATTTATCATTTTTCCTTAGATACAGCCCATGATCTTGTAGAGGAAACCCCTTCCTTCTCTAGCTCTCCTAGCATTACACATGGATTACCGGAGTCTGATACAAAGGCCACAGGACACGACAACTCAAGCGAGTAAATGCCATGTTTCCGCTACAGGCACTCTCAGCAATCTCAACTGAAACTGTCCGTACATGAAACTACCATCAAACATTCGAAACATGTTCTTATAGATAGACTCTGTTGGCATTTGTTTTTCACGCTACTTAGAAACATTAATCTTTAAAGAGGCTTTTCTATATGTAATGTTTATGGAATGTGATAACAAATGTTTACATTGTGAAATATCATGGCATCAACTCGCAAGAAAGAAACATCTTCGTTATTTGTGCATGGGGCGGAATAATAAAATTAACACCGCTAAGTTTGAGATAATTTTAAGGTGTCAGGTAATGTTAAATGATTGTAAATCATTTTCAATAGCCTTCACAAGGCAAATACTGGCGCGTATCCGGCCGACAAAAATTAGCTAATACACATATGCTGCCTTTGCGTAACCCAGTACCCTGTTTTCTGAACAACATATATTCCTTTTTCGCAGTATCACCTTATTACTTGGATGAATCTGCTTTAGTGTTTTTAAGTTGTATGGCTCGTTGTTTCTGTCATGTGTTGTACAGCATACGTCTTTAACTCGGTCTAGTTGATTTTAACAATATCACCCAAAGTAAGGCATTCAAATATGCAATATTTACTTACAGTATCACGCTGATGAATTTTTGACTTTTTAGCTCACATTTGGTTATACCAATGTGAGTTTATCGTATAAACTGAAGTCGATGGCGTATGTATGTATGTATGTATGTATGTATGTATGTATGTATGTATGTATGTATGTATGTATGTATGTATGTATGTATGTATGTATGTATGTACGTACAGTATGTCCGTCAACATCAAAAACATGCAAACCGCTGCACATTTCAGCTTGGTATTTGGTGTGTGGATGCATCTTGGGCTGAAGATGGGATTTTGTTCAAATGAAGTCTGCATTGCCAAAATTATGCAAATGAGCTTACAAAATGTGAAAATGGTCAATAATTAATATCTCGAGAACCGCTGTTTTGATTGCTTTGAAAGTTTGTGTGCAAGTACCTTAGGTAAACCTTATACAGTTTTCTGAATATTGTGAAGATATCCTTAATTTTGTATTTTTACTGATTTTTTTTGGGATTTTTCTCATTTTCAGTAAACATTCTTCTTCTCTGAAACCGCCAGCCGAATTGCTCTCAAATTTGGGTTGGATCTTTGCGAGGGTGTTACGCTTCTAATTTGTTGAAATTAAGACAAAATTGGGAAAATTACTATTTTGGAGCAATTTTGTCATTTTTGGTCAAAAAATCTTAAACAGTATTTTCTTTTTAAAACCCCTGGACAGAGAGCTTTTGTATTTGGTACACAAACGTAAAGAGATGACAATAGTTAGATATGTGGAAATTGTCCCGAAATATACAAATTTGTATTTTGATGACAATATTGTCATTTTTGGTCAAGAAAACTTGTTCTCAAAATTACTTGTTTGATAGCTTTGTAATTTGTTTTAAAGTCCCGAGGGATGTTATTAGATACATTTTCTGCTCAAAGTGTCGGGAAACCCCCAAAATTTGTATATTTTAGATAATATTCTCAGTTTGTGACCTTAAATGACCTACACCAACCCAGGATATGTTGTGAGACAGTTTTTAAAGGCTATGAACATAATTTTGTCATGTTTGGTATCAATTTGTAGGAAATTTGATCCAGAAAACAAAGCTTAGGTGAATTTTTCATTGCGGACCAATTTTTACAACTTTTATATGTAAGACATACAAGAACTGATGAGAAATTTGGATCCAGGATAATTCCAGATGTTTCAATCACCACCCACAGTGGAAGGCATTTCACCATCTGTAACTAACTTAAGTGCTGTTTACATTAGAATGATAACACTCATGGCATTAATTAAAAATCCCCAAGGTTGTAAATATATTTTCTGTCATCTTGCGTTATGTAATACCAAGGGATGGAACATTTGATATTCAGGAGGGGTAGGGTTTAGAAGATTGATGAGGTAGCATTACTTTTTTACCAGATCCCTTGTACATTTTTTTACCCACTCCCACCTTTTCTTCTTATCAAACCTTCTCTGTCTATTTTTTGTTGTTGACATTTGCTTATGTGTTTAGGATCTGTAATATACATCTTGGAAAAAACAATTTAGGATCTGCTTGTCCCATTGCTATAGAAGTTGATATGCATGTTCCTAAAGATGACCTCCAGTACCTAAGTTGGAGACCTAATTTGCTTTTGTCATTCTTGTTTTTCCCTGGTTTAAATATTTCTCGAATGGACCAATTCAAACCGAATGTGAGCACACTGTCCTTGACGGTATTTTTTTTAAGTGACAAGGTCAGACAGATAGGCTAGCACTGTTTTATCATAGACAGTAGAGAAACATTTCTGTACTGTCCATGGTTTTATTGACGCAAATGATGAAAGCGTGTTTCTAACATCGCCGAGAGCGCCAATCCAGTACAATGCAAACTGCATTTTTTTGCGCGAAGTAAAGCTACAGGACTTGACCGGCTCGGGTCTGGATAAAATCTTAAACTTAAACGGGTATTAGGGAATCTTGACTGACTCAGTATACGTGTAGTAAAAGCCAAATACTGATGTATTCAGATAATGGGTTTAAGAATTCTTGAAAACTCGTGCATAGCCAATATTCAAATTCGAAAGGAATTTGTCTGAAAGCAAACTTCTCATCGTCTTAGCATTCAAACTTTAGTGACTTATGTACTGTTTCCAAGTGAGTTCATTTTTCCTGACCATGCAATTTAGGGTAAAACAAAGGAGTACAAACAATGGCATCATACACGTTGTTGCTCTATCTCCTTTTGTCGATCAAATTGAATTCTAGTTCTGTGTTTAATGAACTGTTTCCGTTTATGTCGAAATTCATTTTGCATTAAAATTTCTGACTTCAAAAATAGTAAGTAAAGTGAAATTTCGTCATGTCACTGTCATCTCGATACAAATGTCCGAGTTGTGGTGTATCACTAACCTTACGCACGGCATTTAATCAGAACAAAGGTCTCAAAGTCATTGCTATGATATGATTGGTTAAGTTTAGCCGGAGTTGTAGAAAGAAAAAAAATGTAAAATTTCAAATATTTTTAAATTTTCATGTCATATATTAGAAAACCAATAACATAATTTAAAATTGTGTAGCACTTTTTTCATTTTTAATCTTCAAGTGTACTTAAGATTAATATTTGCATAGTATAGAGCTTACGAATTATCTTTATTTTGAGAACAGGCTACAAAGGGGAGCATGAAATTATCTAGTGTAAGTTTTATACTCGTTAGAAAAAAACTAGAAGGACTTCTTACCAGAGTGTATTTATTATGTTGACCAGATTTTAATGTTTTATCTCTAAACTAACGACATAAACTGTAGATATTCGGATGCACACGTATCAAAATGGGACTTATGAAAGCTTGACAAGGAGGGAGTAAAACATTGTAAAATAACACGATTGAAACTAATTTGAGATAATTGAAAGGTGAAGTAGTGTCGATTTAATCTGCACATGTAACCTAATCCTCTTTTACTTTTAAGTTACACACTTGTTTTAAGCGTAATTTGTCACATTGCAACATTCAGCTATAGGGCACCTAACAGTTTTGATAAATTTGAAAATATGAGGATCCAATTATCCCAAACTAGTTGCAATCGTGTTAAATATTGTTTTATTTTCAACAAACGTGATACTTTACTGTTCTAAGTTATGGTTTTGATCTTATGTGTTTGTTTTTCCAATTTTTGTACCAGCTACTAATTTTGGAAATAAATATACATTGAACCTTATGCCTGATTGAAAATTGTCGTTAAAGTGGTGTAACTGTATAGCGTACAGGAAAAGTAGGAAACCTTACTGTATCCAGACCATAATTATTATCGGAAATAGATGAACAGTAAACCATTCTTCTATTAGAAAGCTTTGAATAAGAGTCATGTGCCCCTTATACACACTGCTTCATTCCGATGATGATTCAATAGGAAATTTGTCCTCTAAATGTTTTTAATGTAACATACATTGCTAGCAATGTCATTTTAAAGCAACATTTCCAACGGATTGTTATATCCAACTCTGGCCTATATGTGCCATTGTTTTCCAGCGCATAAAGACAATAGCCTGAGAATGCCGTGACCGTATGCCAATGTTTTCGGAAGAAAGTGCAGCAAAACGGTAGAAATTACTTTTTTTTTCATTTCATCTGTTCATTTTGACACTTGGCTTCCTGGAAAGAAATAAGTAAAAAGGTTTGTCTTAAAATGTAACATGAAGATGAATTATTGTTTTACATTAAACAAACCCGTTTCCCTTTTGTCTGCAAAATTGTCCGATAAGATCATGCGAACAACAAAATGTGGTCTCATTATCGACCCTTAGCCTTTTGTCAAATGCGGAATTGAGAGCTAGACTAAATTAAATCGAAGTAGTTTTAATATATTGCAAGAGCCTACATGTGGGTAAAATCGAACTGATTTTTAGTACAACATTCAAGTTCAAGTTGAATTAACTCTTGTGCAATGAACTGAATATTGTCGTGGGTGCTTTCGATTATTATAAGAGATTAGAGATATGCAGGAAGAATTTGAGAGGGTCATTTTCATCAAACTGCCCTTGACTTTCAGGAGGCTAAAGTTTTGCAAACTTAGTCTGAAGGAAGATCACATTTCACATGTGCTAATTTTAGATAAATGTACGTTATTGTGTTAGTTACGGTATTACGAAACTTTTGCAATATCTTTCTACATACTGGACAACTGGTGCCTTCACAATTAGAGGTTCAGATTGAGCCAAATTAATTTTGTAAATAGCAAATGTCCCACAGGCCAGGTAATGTTTACCCTTAATGGATATGATTACTGGACCAGTTCCGATGGTATATTCCAGGTGATACGGTCAGATAGAGTGTGCACAATTGGAAATCATGTAATCAGTATTAATCAGAGTCACTTGAAATTGTGTTATTTCGAAAGTTTAACGCGTACACAGCATTTAGTAAACAGTCCAACTGTGAGATAACACGTTTATAATGAAACCATGGTCAATGACCATGACCAATAATAGTTTGATCGTAAAAATATGACCATTATCGACGACCGACGGAAACGAATGGTATATTGGAAGCAGTGAAAATTATTATTAATCATGGTCACGGTCATTTCATATACTTGAACGGTCGAACAAATGTCAGGACCATTCATCAATGTGAGCAAATCATAGTAAAACATGTTAAGATTAATGCATTTCATGGTATGCAAATCATCACACAAACGTTCATGGTCAAATCATCGTAATTTATTATATATCATTGCATTTATTAGACAGATAACTATAGCATCACAGCAAATATTGGTCATTTTTTGAAATTTGAGAGTAGAGACTTAAACATTTTAAGAATTCTAAAAATTCATCAACATTTCACTTTTTATGCCTTTTCAATTAAAATAATGAGTCCATAATGATTCATTTTACCTGTATATGATTTTGATCAATTTTTGAATATCATTCTTTCATCACTGGGATAAGGTCATGTTAGTTTTGTCATCACCGATCATTCACACTGCAAGTAAAGATGCGCAATGTTCGCAATTAAATGCCCTTCATTTTGACACAGTCAACCGTGAACACAATACACAAGTACCTGCCATCTCAGGCCAGTACTGTTCACGCAATTGACTCACCGCTCATATGTGTACTGACGCTCTGAAGAATGTTTCAAACTATATAAATATGATTTACCAACGAGATAAAAAATGCCCCAACTTTCAGATATGTTATTAAATCTAAAGCTGTGGATAGGATTTTAAAGTTAATATGTGAGGAAAGGAGCCCACTATACATTGTCGTGCAGAAGACTCATTTGTAAATTATTGTTAGAGTGCGTTTTTCTGATGAAACTTTTGCTGAGTTCATACACAGGGAAAATAAGAGAATTTGGCGGATTACTTGTGCACCTTTCGACCTCTGATCTCCTCTAAAGAAAATGATAAGTTTATTGTAATGCATACTGTACAGTAACTATTGCATTGATAAGGGAGGACATATATCTGAAGATATGTGTATCAATCAATCAACGTACACCTTGAGTTATATATGCACTGTCTCAGACTACTAACTTCAGGAGAAACACTCATTCCGAATGAATCAGTTACTGTTCATGTGTTGAATTGACCCTTCATGACCCTTTCTAGATTTTCAGAAGATCGCCCTCTATCTTTCTTAAGGCCCTCTGACACAAAGGTCAAGAAACTTCTTGGTAAAACAATTAAAAGGTTAAAGATTAAATTACACCCAGGCAGACACGTTTTTTCCTCCACTGTCTTAAAGCAAGTAGACATGCCACGTGGATCTCACAAACACTCCAGCCAAAAGTAGGACTGTAGGCGCAACGATGTAAGTTGATTTCCTTTTATGACTTTCCAATTATTTAGAGGACCTTTTTGAATGCAGTGCTTAGATATTCTAATAGAATTTAGTTCTTTTATTCCGTTTACTTTGAACTCGATTTACCTCGACTCTTCGATGTAGACAATGAATGACCTTGTATTTTAATCTCTTTATTTACCCAGTTTTCACCGCTTCTTGAATAAACCTATCCTAAACTAAAGCAACTGAGGGTGGTTATTTCTTGGAGTGGTTGGCACTTAGCGGATACAAAAGTAACTGGACTCCGCCACAGTGAAAAATCGTCGCAAGTGAAAAGTTGTTGAAAACCAGTGAACCATTGGACAAGACACTGGCTCGAGTGCACAGCGGACACTGGCATATAGGCTACAAGGTAGGCCAACTGTATACACATATACAGCCAACTACA
>LD343962.1:411870-461887 GCA_001465055.1 Ptychodera flava | reverse complement strand
ACCGCTTCTTGAATAAACCTATCCTAAACTAAAGCAACTGAGGGTGGTTATTTCTTGGAGTGGTTGGCACTTAGCGGATACAAAAGTAACTGGACTCCGCCACAGTTCACGTAAACGCTGTCATGAAAGTTAGTCTGTGAAATATTTTTATCGAGAAGTTTTATACTTAATCCCGTGAAATTCTTCTTCGTTTTACGTCATGGGATACAAGTGTTTTTTTCGCAGATTCATTTTAAAAATATTCAAATAATCTGTCTCATTATAGGCGTATTGTGGTTTTCATAAAAGATCTCATGTTGTCGCTCTAGATGAGCCCGAAAAGGACCATTAGATAGTACACGCAGATTATCTCATTCCTGGCCATGAGCGTAACCACCGGTACCACATTCGCCACTCCCGACATCCACGTGCTGTCTCTGTCACCGATAGTTCTCCAGTTTCGTTTTACACATTTTGTCGGAGATATTATGTAAAGTTGTAAAGACATAGTTTTCACTAGAATTTTGTAACATGGGGAATACAAAATACACAAGCCTCAGACTAATTTTAGCTGTACACGTACTCTAATATGGTATAGGATTGCAAAAAGCACTGTATTTTTGACAAACTTTGAGCTAGCAGATCTAGCGGAAAATACATCCCGTCATAAATCCTAGATCCTTTTTTAATATCACACAATACAGAAGTAAATGTCCCCGACAGTTACTGAGGGACCGTACCATCAAAACAACAACGGTTAGTACATCTATTATTTAGGAATTCCATTTAGTAGCGGTTACACAATGTCAAGTAAATACTCGGGGTAATTGATTAAATTGCAATTGGAAAACAAGCAAAGTATGGCAATTAAATGTTTACGCTACCCTATACAATGGATTGAAGTTTAATCACAATTGCTAAGAATGCGATTTTCATTTTTAGAACGACAAGTGAATTGGCGTGCAAACATCAGCATATTGACAGAAATAGACATACGTAATACAAAAGAATGAAGCATATTAAAGATATACTAAAGGTTGGCATTATAGAACTCAGTGATACTGGCAATTTTACTGGGGATCAACGTCGAGCACAGTCAACAATTTTTGACTTGGAAACATTGTCTTGTTTCGTACAATGTTTTCAAAGATTATATCAGAGTGGTATTTCGGCGAAATGAACGTATACCTGACATTACCGCGCAGGGGTATGAGATTAATCCTAGAGAGCCTGTCATCCCGATCGCAAAACAATAAAAGAATGTCATGAGTGTAAATGTTGCGCTGAATTTTGATTCCAGGTATTCCACGGTGTATGCTATCTGCTGCGAAGATCAAATTGAACACAATTCCATATTATAGCCAACGTATAAAGTCACACGAAACATGGTCGATATGAAAGTTTTTATCATGGTTAGGTAAACCAGTGTTCATGATTTACTTGAAATCCGTACTGGTATTCTGTTGTTTCCGTTTACTTTGCCGTTGCCGCCAGTTTAGTTTTACAGGGATGATGGCAGTTTCGGAAGTGATGTCATGGAATTTACCCGCCAAACCCACCAAACGCTCACAAACACGTGGCATGGGCGATCGCTACCCAGTCCAAAATGACATAAAGCACTGGCATTGATTAGACACACACGTGCTCACTATCTGAGCGTTTCATATCGTACTAGGTTTATTCGATTGTCTCAGGTTAAACCAGAACCCTGATTCCGATTTGTGAATTTACAGGAACAGAAACTCCGAAGTGTTCACCTCAGAAGTTATCGAGTGTGGCGTGTATTACGACAAATAGGTTAGTGTCTATTTGCTCAGGGTATAGTTACAGGCAAACCACGGCGTCCTTGCCGGTGAGTATCAAAGAATTATGTAAAGAAATCAAAGCATTAACAAGATCGACAGATAAAAATCAGTTTCGAAGTGTCTACTAAAATTATACAAGATTGAAATCTTATTATTTCTGTGCAACACAATATATTTGTATTATCACCTTTACGATGAAGTAACCTTAACATCACACACATGCCATGAGGGGCTACTGCCAGGACCTAATGATAATATGGCAATGCACATGTAAAGATGGCGTCGTTTGGCAGATGGCTGTAAGCATGAAAAAAAGCAAATCATCGGAAACCCATGAAATGACATGCCTGAAATGCTTTTTTGAGTTATTAGCCGTCTATCCACTCAAAACAATCTCTTGATTTTTTTCTGAATCTTTTTACAAGGAAATAAGAGGGGGACATAGTGTTTACTAGTTTTCAAAAGGTCTTTGATGCTGTTAATCGTGTAGGTTTAAAATGGTCTTGTCTACAAATTTAAGCACCATGACTTTCTTGGTAATGTACAAGTATTCTATATACTGAAATCTGACCTTAGTGAGCATAAAGGTTGTTATTCATAATTAGTATTCTGGCTTTGTTTCCGTTTCAATTCAGCGATCACTTCTTAGAACACCTCTGTTTTCAATTCTTGTCATATCATATCTATCTTTATCTCATCGCGTGTCTGGTTTACTTCCTATTATCTCCATTTACGACTACGCTGAAATGTTTAGATTAATTGATATTATATCAGATCGCCTCAAAGTCCTAGTTGCTTTAGGCAGAGGGTATCTTGGTGTTTGCGTGGTACTTTGAAATTGGACTCAAACGTGGACAAATGTTTTATCGGTACTTTTACGACTAAATAAAGTTCCGTATGTTGTAATTCCTATATATTCGGATAATGTGATAAAATAAGACCTTTGACTCAAAACACCATGTATTTTGCGCCATTTTGCTCTTCTAGCGCACTGATAGAAAAAGGCAGAATGCTTGGTACGCTCACAACGAAATTCGCTTCGAGAAGGTCAGATCACGTATTGATTCTAGGTCGTTAGCAAAAATACTTTCGTCCGAATTATGAGTCTTGAGTGCATATGTTGACGTAATACGTAACAAATCTTTTTTTTTGTTCTGAAACGACCAGTAAAGAATTTGAATTCACATTAAACTTGTCGAGTTATCTTTTCTAATCTTTTCAATATACCAACGAACCACTTTCTAAATTCTAGCACAATTTTCGACAATTGCCTATTCATTCATCATTAGTTTAAATTGTAACGAATATTTAATCAATGTATTAAGAACAATATCACATGGTCATACTTTATTCGAAAGTATCCGTGAGAAATTTCTCAGTCTAAGTTGTATGCACATTTATGAAAACGCATAGCGAATTACAGTCCATTACATTGGATAGCAATGAGTTCAGTTTTTGCTTTACAGCGTTCAATCCGACCATCATAAACAACAACGCTTCTAATGTACGCTTCTGAATTATTCTTAACAGGACTTAATTGCAACAGTTGCAGGCGAAATACTCGTAGCTTCAAATCAAATCTATTGTCAACGGCTATCATATTAAAATCCATTTCCAACATGAACCAGAAGTCCTTAATTATATTATTGTGTATCTGCCTTACAATGCATATTCACGCCTACCCATCGCAATGCGGGGACAGCTGCCCTCAAGAAAAGTGTATCGATCACGGTATCGGCATTTTTCCACAATATCAATGCTACGACTCCGGAAATGATGCACCAAGGTCAACAAAAGTACCCGCGGTCCCGTCAAGTGGAAACTGTGAGTTGACAAAGTGATGTTTTTAGCATGTGTAAGATTTGTCCTCGTTTATGTTTCAAGTATATTTTGTGAAAGTGCGACAGCAATGATGTCGCTTACGGAGTCACGTGGTCACTGGTACCGAAAATAAATCGGAACAGGCAAGAGAAGGTATCCCGTGAATACAGGCACCCATTGCATTCAACCTACTCATTTAGGTATTCATAAGATGGATAATTTAAAGTTGTCTAGTTCGACATTCAAACATGCTAGATACCATTTGGGCGGAATTGTAGCTCAAAAAAGCTTATATTTAACATCTAACCATCCATCCGTGGGACCGTTTTTATCTATCTGTCTAAAATTATGTGAAATGTATGAACCATGACAGCTGTAGTAAAACTACGATGATCACTGCGATGCGTGACACCTGAGATAAACACGTCATTTGTCTATTAACTGAATAAGTAACTTTACGTTCATAAACATTTTCGTTACAAGATATAAGCATAAAAATCACTCCATGGATAGCCATAACGTTGCTTGTAGTCTTTGGAATCGCTGTCAGTATTCAGAATATGCTTGTCAGAAGAGATCTCAGGAAGTTACGAGTTCAAGTGGAAAGAATCAATACAATTCTTGACGATGAAGCGCAGAGTAAGTATGGTACATTTTCCTTCAAAAAGTCTGTGCGATCGCATTTCCATGGAAAGGTATGTCAGAAGGGTGAAGAGAATGTAAAGTGTTCTCTCCTAGTGAAACTAAGAAAATTGCTCGTCTATGCATATGGATGCAAGGACGTTCATTCATCCATTTTACAAATACCTATTATCTGTACAAGTGTAATCGATCTGTAAACCAAAAACTCGTGTCATAGTAATGGTATACGGAAGTTTTAATATCGAGACAGTATGCTATCATCATAAGTACAAATTTAAAGTTCGACTCTGGGCAATGTAGAAAGTGAATTCGGGAAATGAAGTGAGGAAGGTTTTAATTTATCGACTAACGAGAAAGATTTTATCCGGAACCAAGTCTACGGTTGTTATCGTGTCATAACAATGTCTAACTTTCCACCTTGATGTCATGTAATCCATTAAAAATAGAGAAGAGAAAAATTTAAAAAAAGTAGTTGCCAGGTACTTCTAAGTCAAGTACGTTTATATTTCAGATTACCGACAGGCTGGTTATGCAGAAGTTAAAATCGGATGTGACGGAAGAACAAGCACGGAAATCATAAGTAATGTGAAAATGTCTTTATTCTACTTTGAATCTTCCGATTAGAGGACCTGAAGCAAACTGATGATTTTGTTTATCGTCCGGCAAAGAAGACATGAAAACCCTGCTTGAAATATAATCATATGTCATATATGTGAAGTGATCATGTGACATTTGAAATTCTTGCTCAAATTGTGCAAGAAACTATTAATATCATTAATGACTTTCTGTTTTTTGAATGCAGAACCTAACGGAGATATGTCACAGTATATGCAAACAGCACAGCCCCAGCCTCCACCAATTCGTCCAGGCTTACACTACGCCAGCCCCAGCGACGCAAAGTCGATAAGAGTCTAGTTTGTGAAAAAATAAAATTTGGCTGAATGGTGACAACGGTAACAAACGATTGGAAAGCACAAGTGACTCTACGCTATGAAATTACAGGAACATGGAATCTACTGTGTTTCTGTGTCATATAACTTCACCGAACATTCCCGCCACCGCGACAAGGATCCCCGATGTGAAACACTTCAGCTCTTTATGGACGATTTTAAGTCACCGTACATCGCAGACATACACAGTGTTTTCCTTTTGAATAAAATATTAAGAAAGAAAAGTCGAAAAAATTGCTGATGTTGACTCATGATGAAAAATGTAATTTGGAGACAAACGGCTATTTTAGGTTATTGTACTTGTACAGGTTTAGATATGACCATTGCACGTGACACATTGGACATCTATCCTAAATTCATTTAAAGCTTACGTACCATGGTGTACATTAACCACTGAAAAGAGGTTTATCCTCACGACCCTAAAGTTTGCCGAGGACGACTGATCTTCAGATATGAGGAGGGAGCTGTCAGAACTGGTACAAGTATTTTGTAAAGACTACCAACAAAGCTTATATTCTTTTTTTCCGAATCCCGATATATGTCAACCTTGCAAGTAAGACAAAACGTTTAGTTTAGAAACATTCTATTAAAACGTCTTAAAAAAGAGAGTAAACAGATATTGGATTTCCCCAATGATCAAACAGATCATCTGAGTCACGCTCTGCAATCGTATGCAAATTGCTTCTAAATAAACACACTGTTTTGAGTTCTGACGGCTGCGAGTACCAGAGACATTCAATGTTTGCCCGAGCGCGGCCTACGTGGTTACTAAAATTAACCGTTACACAGTTTATGGGCCCTAACGACCTCACACCTCAGGCCAGCGAAGCGACCGCACCCTCGATTTCCGGCCTCTTGTACAAAACATGAGAAATACGTAAAGGTGAATAAACGTGTGGGCTAATACAAAGTTGAACCATCTCGTTGAGCAGACGTCTTCTGAAGTGATGTCTCCCTCAATCTAAAAGTATAAAATAATTACTTTGACAGATTTATTACGATGTGAGGATTTTTGAAATTGATTAATCTGTTGAACTTTAATGATGTAGGGGTTTCATAGTAACATTCAGGTGGATTTTTTTGCGTAAATTACAAACAAGGGACATATTACACAAAATTGGAATTCAGTTTCAACGTGGTTCAGTGCACATAGCATACACAGTCTATTTGCCCGAGGTAACTTTTGAATTCGTTCACTTTCAATAATCAAACTGTGATTTGACACTCGAAACTTACACTATGGTCTCCTAAAGACATCAGTAGTGACATCGCTCAGATATTTTTCCACAGTTAAATACCTATATCAAGTGTTCTCTGTTTGAATTCAGACAAGAAGATAGACACATCGCTTACTGTCTGCATGTTCCAAATTATACGAAACTGTATGAAAATAAGAGATCTTTGATGTTTGTGTAGCATTGCCTAATGTATCTATTTTTTATACCTACAACAATTTTAACCAGTATTTGATAATGTGACGAATCCTGTAAGTTTTTAAGCAATGCCTAACCATTTCACCTGAGACAGCAGAGTTTTATGTGATATAGTTTAGATGGAGTACATATACAAAAAAATCCCTGGCCCTGTTTTATATATTTACCATCGTGAAATCACCAAATTTTGTAGCCATACATCAATATTTGGAGGTTTTGTGGTCAAATATTCTTAAAGCTATTTTAATATCTAAAGTTTTATATTTGCTTAAATATTTCTTAACATTGTGAGTGGGCTTTTTACCTTGTCTGGCAAGGTTTTCTTGTGCCATTGACGACCAGATTTCAATAGATGATTAAAGTAAGAAACTGTTTCAACTCTGACTCCCTCCAAATTCCATTTCTCGTAACGGTTGTTTTTTAGTCTTCCCCTTTCTTGCAACAGCTATTTTTGTTTTTGTTGTATTAATTTTTAATTTCCACTGTTTATAGTACAAAGAAAGTTTATCAAGTTGTCTCTGTTAACAAATTACTGTACTATTCATGTAAGAAAGGTCATCGGCAAAAGATAAATACAATAATTTCAACATGCCTACGATGTAAATCCCGTCACAGTCAAGATATCTGAAGTGTTGCAGGATTGCTGTACCCTGTGTGTCGTCATGAAGTTATGATTTAACAAGAGAAACTGATTCAATAGAAAGCTCTTGCTGAAGAACAAGAGCGCGTATCTCCTTGAGCAACCACGTAAGGAACGGAACCCCATGGCGAGGCGCAGCTTTTTGAGGGATACTGAAATTATTTTAACTCGTGATGCGGCATATTGTGTTGTACTATTTCACTGGCTTGGCTCGTGAAAAGTACTGCCGCAGAATATGCCGTATCACTCATTAAAATAACTGCAATATCCCTCAAAATGCTGAGCGAGGCCGTTGGGTTTTGTCATATTGTTAAATGAATGTTTAAAAGTGTTCACGTGATTCAATCGAACCGATAGTACGGTGCTTACATCACAAAATATCTGTCACAAGCGACTTGCTATTTTTGGATATTATCGCTCTCTGTGTCGACCAACGACCCCGACGATGTTTCGTCGTATATTGAATGTATAGGAATTCAAAAACAGTGAACAACTCTAACATGTGAAAGAAGATCAGTTTTTTGCTACAAAGTATTGACATGCTTGCCAAAAAATTATCATGTTTGAATATTAAAAAGTAAAACTTCGATCAATATTGAAATTACCTGATTATTAAAAACGTTGCATTTAGCTGATAGCGGGCGCTACAGTTCCATTTTCTTGAAAAACACGTAATTAGGGCTTTCTCGCAAATGCGGTGATGGCTTGGGATTGTGAAGTAGTAGAATATTTACGTATGAAGAGCGCCACTAACGACGAACCATCCATTATCTTATAAACCTTTCCATGGAGCACACCCAAAACTGCACGACGATATGCCACCTGTTAACTGATTGTATTTAACAACTATAATACCGTGACTCGACATGAATTTCCTATATAGTTGATCTTATGAGACTATCCTCCTGATTCTTGCTTAATTGTGAGTAAAGAAGGATTCTTTACATTTTACAAGCTGAACAGATATATAATTTTACAGCCGATACCAGACAAAGGGCAGCTTCATAGTTCAACACTGAGCATTTACACACTCGTGCTCTACCTTTTGACAAATGGAATCTATTTGACGTTAAAGATCGGATTCAAATTCGTACTTTCCTTCAAAATGCTTACAGCGTATCGTTGAGGATCATTGAAAATCTCAGCTCTTATCAGAAAATAGACTTGATCATCGTAAGCTTACCGAACAAATCACAATCCTGAAACTGCTTTGTTTCGGGTTCACAATAACACCATGATAGTGTTAGATCACAGTCCCTCTATCCAAGTTGTACAACTCGTCCTTAAATTGGACTCCTTCTGCTCATTGGGATATCCCTAGTACCACCGTAGGGTAAGTTTATAACATTCGCTACCTGACCTTACTCATGTCAGTAACGGTAGTGAAGTATCGTATGCAGGTGTCTGAATTTGGTGTGGAAAGTTCTACCCACAGAAAGGAAAGTTACGAAACATTCATCGTTATGCTACATATTATTTTGGCGAAGGGGAAAGCATAGTTGACAGCTAGATTAAAATTAAATGCAAGGAAGGACCTCTCAGGAAAATCATTGCTACGAAAAAGGATGCTTTTGTTTTAGCAACTTAGATGTTAATCACAATTCTTGTCACTGTTTGTTCGATCTAATTAGCTCTTTCAAGATTACCGTCATGTACGTCACTGGGAGCGCAGTTATTAGACCACGCCCAAAATCAAATGGAATAGGATTTGAAACAAGTTTATAGTTTGCTTCTTAATATTGTATATAGCCATGCTAAAATAATAGACAATAAACAGAGATGCTGAAATTTAATCATAGGAATGCGCTTTGATAAAATTCTTGAAGAGTTAATAAAAAGGAAATAGGTATTTGCTTAAAAAATATTAAAAGCGATAGAATTTTCATATTTTCAATGTAGCGTTCCAGACGACTCTGATTGGCCGCACATCCATACAATCCGTGACGTTATTCGACCGACCATTTTAGGTAAGAGAATATCGCAACTTCCCATATATATCATGAACAACACGGTATTATGACACCTGAGTTTTTGCAAAATACTGAAAGCTCTCCCAAGACGGTTTACTTAACAAAAAGAATGAAGCCTCTGGAGATGTAACTCTTGGAATTTGTTGACCTGAAAAAGGTTTTCTATTTTCTCTGGTTTTCTTTGAATTCTACAAATTTAAAGGATATAGTCTTCTACTACTGAAAAATTGGGCAAGAAAATTTAAATTTTAACAGTTATTTTGATTTCCCGCCATTTTTAAAAAACTGGTAATATTACAAAGAAAACAAAGCACATGATGTTCCAGTGAAAAACATTCAGCACTATGCGTTATATTGGACTATGATGTTGTATCAGTGAAGATTCCAATGCATAGATATGCACGACGTACAGTGTTTTTGCTTTATTTGCATGAGGGCGCAATTTAAAGTTTGGGCAAACGTTTATTATTTTTCTTGCTCAAAATTGCACAAGCAGGTCAAGCGGACAGTTTAGTATACTTGTGTAAACACCCCAAATGAGTACATTTCCACGAACTTGTTTTAGTTTGGAAGTAAAATCACAAAAATCATGCTAAAAGATACAGCCATTGAGCCTTTAGTTTAGTCTTTCGCCAAGTTCAAGTGATGCAGTCATTTGGTAAAGTTTGTGTGCGATGTGTGATAGTGAGGATGTAAGTGCGTGTGCTCCATGAACTCTACAGCAGTGGTGTGATCGCAGTAAGAAACATTCTAATAACTTAGCTCGGTTATTGAATCACTGTTTTTGAGAGTGGGAATTTGGCCGAGTGATTCTGTCTGTTTCTTCTCTGCTAGGTGACTGGCTGCCGTATGTTGTCAGTCCGAACCCGATTGAAAACACCATATTCACGATATATATATTGCGCGCGCATACCAATTTGTGATGTCGAAACCCAATAAATAAATATGAAATCCATTGTTAGGCCGAAACTCTCGCCAAACAAAATTTCCCGTTCGTAGAGACATGTCCTGCATGGTACAAATCAGTTATGTCATTAGTTTGTTCTGAACGAAACTATTACATCATGAATTATCCCTCAATGCATATCTTTAATTTTTCTTCTTTCAATGACCATACCTTCGATGTCTGCGAATGACGAATGGAAATTCCCTAAACATACAAATACGCTTGTTTTCAATCGCTAGTTTACACAGTCATTCCTATGACTGGACGAAATCTCTTATGGCTGGCTATCTTATCTCTGGGTCAGGCTGAGGTCACTGAGGTCCACGGTTACAGTGTTAATAGCGCCGGGCGCTTCAAACAGCTGTCACGCTACTCACTATTTGCCTTTTTAGCATCAAGCAATTTTGTGTGCTCTATGTACAGTATGGTATTGATCGCCCACCTTTTACTCCAAAGTATATACATGAGCTCTTATTTAGATCCAGGGTACTGCTTAGTTGAATTTCCAATGTGTCACAATTGTAACTCTGTGTAACATGTTGTAAGTGGTAACCTTCAGTTACTTTACAGTCGTTTATACGATTTTCTTTTTCGATTTTTGAAAATTTGATAAACATGAGAATTGTAATTGAACATATGTAAATAAATGTTTGAATAAATGAATAGTGATCATTTTTCAGTGTATGCATTTCTTGCAGAAAAAAAGTGCATGGGAAGAGAATTCGCTTGCCACGGCATATCCTGCTGCGAGCAACCCTAAGTGATTTTAAAGATTATTAAGGGCTCTTCCTTTAATAATGAAATGAATCATAAAAATCGTGCATTTTACTTCTCACGCTTTATGTTACCTCGATTAAACCAATATATTGAAGACATTTTATCTGTTCCTTACATTTACAGAATAGTGCTTATACGCCGTAGGTGTTTTGACGATTCTCTCGATGTATAACAGTTTAAATCAATCATTGTTGTATTTTCTAGAGGAATGCACTTTCTTTATCTCCTAAACTGACCTGTAAAGTTGAACCCAGGTTTCTAAAATTCCAGTGACTGTATGTAGTAGCCACAGGTTAACAGAGCTATTCACAGATCGATACAAACGATTACTGACCATCGGTAAACCACGTCATCACCATACGTTCTATACGAATACATATTATGCATGGAACACTCACATTAGGCATGATACGTCAAATGTATCAAACCAGCGTAATCCATGCCCTAATTTTCATGTAGCCAAAATGTGACTTGCTACTGACATTTAATACTGGAGTCCCTATCATGGGGGCGTGCTCTGTTCGTTTCCATAATGCCAGCTGCCAGCCAAGGAATGCGTTTGTACATATCACCGCCTGAAGAATAACTAAGTCTAATTCAGGGCAAGTCAGTATTTTACAATCATGATTTCGTTGATCCGCACATATCTATTTTAAATTTCTTTCGTCTCAGAAATGTAAACAGAATCCAAAACGATCTAATTATTTAATAAAACAATAATAACCTATAAAAGTTACATTAAATTTTGTAAGACGACGATTGAAGAAGCTTTAGACACGTTGTTCCAAGGTGATATACAGTTGCCATCATACCAAAAGTATGTACTGAAACTAATTTAATCAAAATCTCGCTGGGTTTGCCATAGCGGTTTGCAATTTAACTCATAACTGCTCGTTAGAAATTCATGACATAAACGTCAATCAAGACGTAGATTGATAAAGACGGCACATAGTTTGTAGAAACACTTCATTCTTCTAAACTTGCACTATCATGTTCAAGGTCATTATAGAAATTTTCATCGCTCCATATTTTCCATTTTTCCATCTTGTCTACTATTCTATGTGTTTAGCCTGTTTTAACCAAAAAGATTGTTGTTCTAAAGACTCTTGATTAACAGTCCCTCCGGACTGTGATGTATGTGAAAGATTCTTCTGCATTCAAGAAATGCATGCAAAAAGCAAAATGCACAGAGTGAAACACACCAAGATGAAGTTAAGAAACTTTAAATAGTGTACATCCACTTATTTAAACTCAGAATGGACACGGATCCACACCTGCCGGCACAGAGTCTGTCACATACATCAAAATCCGGAGGGACTGTACATCACAACTCTGCCAGTATGAATAGTTGGGGGCAAACAATAAGTCGGTTTACATACCTTAACTGTTGAACACGGCAGCACTGAATGCCAGACCAGCGAGTCAACCGAATACATCGCTACTCAACCGAATACATTGCTGAACAAGGCACAGCACACTGGAAATGCACACAGAGTATCGAAAAGCACTATTTTACACAGCCGTCGCAAAATTATTTTGACACCGTCTAAATGAACTGGTTCTCATGACTCATATTATAGACCGCTTGTATTTATCTATTCAAACCCGGGGTTTTCCGAACATGTGGGCGTCATACAATGTGTAATCGCAAGACGTCGAGCAAAACCTTCATGGAGCTTTGTGCTCCGCCTTCTTTTCACTTGAAGCCTTTATTTGGCTTGTTTACTTTACACCATCGTTTGCCGAGTTTCATAGTTTTCGCTGGTCCAATGAATTTGTCGTCAGCAGTAGTTTCCTGTCCGAGTCCAATGGGTACACAAGTTATTAGGACCAACAGGCACGTCCATATACCAAGTCACTAACTGCTGGTGATACAGATGGTGTTTGAATTTAATCCGTACCTTATGCATGGGTTGGAATGAATATGGAAGCGAGACTATCGTAAAAAACAAACAAAAAAACAAACAAACATAGTTGACTTGTTTTATTTCGCGCGTACCTTTAAAAATATATGACGTGACGGTCGTTCAGTTCGTTCTACAATTCAAGAACTGACTTTCCTGTGGTCTACGAGAAACTTTCTCAGGTTAATACTTCTGTAGTAGTTGAATCAGTCACTGCAGTCATTTCATATATTGTTTTATCTACAGACTGAGAAACGTACTCGTCAGACACGGAAGTCAAATATTTAACGGTGTGACTCAGCAACGTACCGCAATGAAGGGCGCAAAGGTCACGATTAGGCAACCAACAGTGCTACACGTAAACAAAGATGGTTCTGCTGGGTGGGGAATGACCCATTCACTTCGTGGTCTGAATGGCTGGGTAAAGCCCTTTTGATCTGACCCATTTCTCTCCAACGCTAAATAACCTAAATTTAACCTATAACCTTTACCACTACTGATAAAAGAACTTGTAAACAATGTCCCTGTTAGGACATAGACGCTGGAGTCTATGGTTAGGAAGACAGCTTCATCGTTCCACTCCATTATGTCCGCTTATGGTAAACAGATTAGATCACACCAATGAATTACATTGTCAGATATCGGGAAACTTTATGATTCATCCACAACAGGTCTCGCATCTCCATGTCTTGTTTTTTTATGAAGCCCATGAATTACAAGCCACATGACGGCATTTTTTTCTTAGGCAGATAGAATGACTCAAAATGAAGCGAAAGAAAGGGTCATGACACGTGTTAATGCAACCCCCCCCCCTAAAAAAAGCCCCCAACAAACTCCACATGATTCGTCGGTATTGCATCATAACATCTGAAGAGGCCGTCAAAGTAGACTGTACGATTTAGTCGTGTATGGGAGTTCCGCTATCTCCGGCACTAGGATTGAAGTTGGCAAAGCATCCACACGCGACTTCATCTGACATTCTATTGTCATTGCTGAGAGCAATGAAAACTTACTCAGTGACAATAGCCTTTGCTGTTTTCACTTGTTTAAAAACACATAGTGATGCAAGTAATGAAAGCTGTGAAGTTTTGAACAGGTGTCCCTCCTCCCCGATCCCCATTCCTGGAAAAATGTGAAGCGTTCATTGCATTCATGCCATTCATTCATTCATTATGCCATCTCACAATCGTGCATCTACTCGAATTCGGCAAGTGTGTACTGTGGACGGTGTTATATAATAATAATACAATAACTAAGTTCAAACGAGTTATTATACGACAGCGGAGTGATTTAGAAATGTATTTTCTATACAAACTGGAAATGTCTCTCTTGTGACCGTTTGGATGATACAATTTGCAAATTACATCATTTATGAAATGGAAAATTATCAACGTAACCTCCATGTGAATTATACTTATCAAAATATAATCATGTCTTGTACCTGCTTCCGATTTCAACAATGCAAATTTAGTATGGAAATCACGAGATTATGGGTGTTCACTTTAGAATCTATTAAGCACAATGATTGCATGCAAATTAGCTACAGAGGTTAGAGGGATGGGTTAAAGTTTAAAGCGTCAGTTTAACATTTTGAGTTCAGAGTATTACTTTGTGCAATGATACTGGATGTGTCCTCCACTGCAGCCTACAAATCCCTCCCTTCCAGCAGGGTTCACGGCTGACACATTTATTTCACTAGTACATATTATGTTCATTTTCGTTGCGATGAGATATTCGCTGTTTTACTTTGAAATGTGTCATATTAAATATCTGGGTTTACAGTATATTGAATTTGTATCGCTTCTCGTAAAGTAATTGCTACAAATAAAATATGATCGATGATGATTCTACTCTCGATGCTGATTTCACCTGGGGTGTAAGTGGGGCCACTTATCATTTGAAGTTCATGTTCGCTCACCAAATTTATTTAGATACATTGCGCCAACTTGAATGTAATTATAGTTTCGATCCTTTTTAGGGTGATTTATTTTACTTTTAAAGTCGGTTCTGTCCATACCGCTTGACTTGTCCCTGTGCGAATAACCAATGTATTCACTTTGATCTGATTCCAGGCAAAACTTATGGTCCAAAATAGAGTATTGGTGAGTTTGTGGATGGTTTACCATTACCAATTTCGAAGACGAGTACTATCAATGCTCCGGGACAAAGCACTTTATGTGTGCAAAAAGTTTAAAGCTCCCAGCGTGTCGCTACCAGCTAGGAGATGGTAGGTGTAGTTAAGCCTAGCCGTGCAAGTAAATTTACCCAAATCACAAAACCAATTAATAACCACAAAAACACAGATTATTTTACTTTTAACTTGTTTCATGTTCATTCGAACAAAGTGGTGTCAATATTTACAAAAATAATACACTGCGAAGCAATTCAGTTAGTTAGCCCGGGGAAGCTCTGGATTCACAAACCCGGCTTCAAATAAAATGAAACATTAAAAAAAGCATCACACCAACAGAATATCTGATACATGTAGCAATGCTGTCAATCATTCTCAAACACAACCTTATCGAATTTAACAGGAGAAATATTTCCGCCAAAGCCATGGCTGCAGCAATGTATCAATCGCGTCACCGACAATAGCCGACATTGCTTATCATGAACTTGTAAAGAAAAAATTCAAACAACCATCACAACAATATCCACTTTTGAAAAGCATTTAGAGATGATAATTTTGCGATTTATCACGGAACACTAGCTGAACTAACGAATTCGATCCACACAATCAACTTGATGCAAAAGACATTCAAGTTTTCGTTTGATAATTCAAAACAGGAAATTACATTACTCGGTGCAGTACTTTTCAAAGGTCGCGAGATATCACAAAGGAAATATTCTCGACATTATGACGCAAACTAAACAAACACACATTATAATTTTTAAATAGAAAATCTTGTCATTTAACAGCAATCTTTTAGTGGTTTCGTTTAAGGCGAAATCCTCAGATACCCACGTACACGCAACAACAATGTCGACTTTCCCCAAAAAGTCATATTTTACACGAGCAAACTGCTCTATATAGAATATAAGAACAACGAACTTACTCCTAATTATAGCGGAATATACTACACAATATGAAATAACAAACGTACCGCACAAAGACGCGACGAAAAACGAAAAAAAACTTATTTTCAGCACAACATACAACCCATACATTAAAACAAAATTGGAAACACAAGGCAGAACTAGAAAAAGACGTAAAACTCAGAAATTTATTCCAAGAATCATAAATCACTAAATACATGAGAAACAAGAATTTAAAAGACGCACTAATCAAACAAAATTTACCGAAATAAATGAACGAAAAACAAACAAACCAGATCACCAAATCGATTCAGTGTATGAAACTCACGTAAAATCCCTACTGACCAAGCGGGCCAGCAACTTGAAAAAATCACTTGCACTGAAGGAAATAAACTGGTCCGATCCTCATGTCAAATCCAAATATAGAGCAAATTTTTTACCCGCACTCAGTGTAGGGGCCAAGAATATGCAACTGATCTTAGTGCCAAAAAAACAAACAAAAAACATATGAAATCAGTGAAAGGTTAGCACAAACACATAAAACGTTTTTATTTCCTAAAACAGCCTTTTACAACAAATATTTCTAACACTGAGAAAACGAGCACAAGTATATATTGGCTTGAAATATGTCACAAAACGGAAAAGCTGTGCGTCCAGAACTCCGATCAGGGATAGGTCAGTTTTGGCAGCACAAACACCGGATCAAACACAAATGCAGTCAATACACTAGTTGACTCTTTCAAAAACGAATCTGGCTTCTGGTTCTCCTATTTGAGGGACTCGTCGTCAAATTCAAGGAAGGGAATACATTGTCAAAAAAGTAGGGCAACTGATGAAGAAAAATAATACTGAAGTGTCGAAACCCACGTTAAAAGACGAATCACAAATTTAAAATGTTAAGCGTAATCTTTACAGGTGACCAAGGCAAATGGCCATCGAGGTCAAATAACAATAAAGACGCAACTTCGCACAATGTTTGAATATCGGCCCCGGACATTTTCTTTCTAGTATCGAAGTTTGACGTCCAACATATTTCCGTCATACATAACAATCTATATATCGGGTCAAATATCTATACCAGACTTTAAAAGAATAACTTGCCTTCTGTCGCGGCACTGTGCGGGGTTTGCAAAATTGCCGATTTTTACCTCAGGCTGATACATATCGGCAATTTTGGGACTCTATATAATAATCGATACTAGATAATTGTAGAATGGCTTGCCTTGCTTCTCGGCACGCCGGATCTGTGAAATCACAGAGATTTACTCGATATTTATCGGCGATTGGGACTCTAATATCGACACTAGAATGCCTTGCCTTGCGTCTTGGGCACGTCTGCTCTAAATAAAATCACCGATGTTTATCGGTGATTTCGCGGACAAATGTGTGATATTTATGTCGAAGATTTTGCCACGTCACAGATCTTGCTAAGCCCGAGTTCCTCAATCCGTCCCTAACTTCGATACTAGAAGATACTTTGCTTGTAAAATCGCGGGTAAATATTCGATGTACATCGGGGAGGTCATTACCTTACAGATCTGGCCCCTCGATCTACCCAAGTCCGACTTCGGAAGTCCAACACGAACTTAAATTACACGATACTAGACTTGTCTAAAACGGTGGATAAACATCCTATATCGGAGATTTCACCGTCTCACATTTCTTACCAACAATTCTAATTTGGATACTGTGTTGTCCAGTAGATGAAAATATCCGATATCATATAAAAGTGCAATGTTGAGGTGTTCTCAAAATCCAGTTTATCTCGACACATGCGACACGGTCGATACGCTAAACAATAACTCTTTTATGACGAGACCCCGCTGCTAACACATTGCATATAGTGCCACTACTCTCGCTAGAAAACATCAGGTAAGGTATTTCGCCGAGAGGCGGTACCGATCAGTCTGTTGAGTTTTTATTTGCAAATTTCACGTTTTGCAAATCTCTTGAGAGAATAAATTTCGTATTTCGAATAATTTTGTTAGGTATTTAGCTTAACAAAACATCGTGGTAAACTTCTGTACATATAGGGAAAGTTACTGTACCGCGTCCGACAGCAGGACATCTTTCAAGAGTTACTGGTCCGACGTTAAAACTGCTGGTCTCGGGCCATCGGGTTAGCGTGAATTTCGCACGCTGAATCGATTCACAGCACGATCTAATCATTGACATAATTGAGTGTTTACTTGAAGAATACGAACACCGAATTCGCAGAAAACAATCACAAACACAAACTGAGGGAAAGAAAATCTTTGCGACAAAGATTTGCCACATTCAGGTTTCGAGACATTAGCGACTGTCACAAAGGATCACCCAATTAACGTTAACACTATCGGTCCGGCTAAGGTCTCGCCATAAGGTTTACCACATTAACAAAGAGTAAACATTGCACATGGAAGTTTCTTTAGACATATTCGAAACGAAACAAACACGATTTCAAACTGTTTGATAGTAAGGTACGAACCTCTTTCGCATTTTTACACACATCCTAAGCGTCATAAGTCTGCTATTGTGCACTCCTACATATGCCACTGATATGGTTAAAGGGAGGTCGTCGGAACTGCATCACGTCAACATAGCTGCATTATGTAAATTTTACGATATTCATTGTTAACAAACATGTTTTAATTTTCATCAATCGCCAACGCACCCTAGTTATAATGTTTGCTTTGGTCGTAGGGGTCCCTGGCAACCTTCGAGCAGAGTTCCGACTATCCTTCCCCGTAACGGTTTACACACAACATATTAACGTTTGCACTAAATATATTAAAGTTTAACCACGACAGATAAACGTTTTATACCCTTATATTCTCGGATATTATTCAGTAAGTGACACGGCGACGCGCTGTAGTATGTGACGTCCGAATACGGGGCTTCTGTATTTGTCTTTAGCACCAATGATGTCATCAGTTTAGGCGCGAATGTTCACAGTCGAAGTGTTACCTCAAATGAAGTTATTATTGTAAATCGCACATCTTCGGATGAGCATTGAGTCCAAACGTTTCAAGGCAAGTATCGCAAGGATCGCAAGGAGAATTAAATGCTCCACCATAATTTCTACTACGAAGACACAGTTTTGACATCCCTGCGTTGACCACGCACTTACAAATTTCACGAACCATTCATTATATGACCAAATGGTAATATTACCATACACCGGATGTCATGACGAAAGAGTGGCGTTCCCTATGCCTTGAAGAACGTTGGTCAATTATTTGTCAATCAAGTCTAGGGCAGAATAAGTTATTGAATTTGTGGTTATTGATTTTGTTTGACGATATTAACATTTGTTTAGATAGAGAACAGTTTCGTGTACATGAAGCAGACATCTCGCTGGCACTGTGTTAATAGCATACATGGTTTACGGGCCATACATATTCAATGTATTCATTTCGCATAATACCTATATCACCTGCATGATGGCGTTCTCACCTTGACATGCCTACTATTTCGCCTTAGATCTCGCTCCGTAGCGAAGCGCACACAACATCCGCTCATGTATTTGGGGTTTTGATGCTTTGTAAAATCAAATTTCAACGTCAAGTGACTCGCCATAAACTGAATGAGCGAAACCGAAATACATAAACCAGGGCATGACATATTTAATTCAGTACAGAGTTTCATCAAATTTGGCGCAGTCTCTTAAGAATAAGAGCTCTTTTCAAAAAATCACTAATTATGCGAGTTAGAAATTATTATGCGTGCCACACCAAAACAATTGACGTGCATTATCCTTGAACAAAATTTGGATTAAAAATAAATCATAAATCATTATATACGAAAATATGCATTTTGTTGAACAAAAGAATGGAAACTTTATCAAAAGTTACAGCTTTGTCTATCATATATTTGTCAGGCAAAATAAAACAGTCTATGGTTTCCGGTAACATCCTGAAAATGATTGCAGGTTGGATGGTGGGAGGATTTGCCTTTCAATTAGTTGAGTAATGATACTGTAAAATTTTGAGATTTTACTTCAAAAGTTTTGAAAATGTGAAATAATGTTTAGACGGCCAGTTTTTATATGATGGTAGTTTTAGTTACCGCAGACACATAAGGCATATCGCACGCCTCGAAGCTTAAAGTTTATGATAGTTGCTCACATTCTCTCTTAAAAGCTTAAAACGTCCTCTTCAAAATCAAGAACAAAAATCATAACTCAAAATGCAAATTACCTATTACCGATATTTGAAATTTATAACGCCCGCTACCATTATGTGACTCGTATCGGGTGTTGAGTTTTCGATTTTTCCAAACAACAAAACAAAACATCAAAAAACCCCACAAGGACTCAACAAGATGTAAAATGAGTGCACACAGACTACATAAAAGACAAATTTTTGTAAACAAGTCAGAGTCCAAAAACGTGTGAGAAAGGCGTGTGTTGTACATTAAATCGACCAAATTGCTGTAAGTGTATAGGGTAGTTTAAATGTCGTGCATCATCAAAACCAGTACAGCCATATATAGAGCATCTTATTTTTGTGTAACCACTGCTTACTGACCTACTAATGTTCCAGTAAGGTCCTAAGAACGAAAGTGACGCTATCATACAGAAAGGTATTAAATATAAATGAAAATTCAAGAATGTTCAGGATTTTACTGATTACTTCCGGGAAAAAATGTGAAAAAAATTCGAAACAGAAAACGCGACTCCTAAGTTGCAAATGTTAGAAGATGATGACATGCACGTCATCAGTTTGATATCGATGCAGAAGCGGAAGCAGAAGTAGTCTATGGTATAACCTTTGAACAGTTGTTTTCAGACACAAAACTATCTTTGTGCAGTTATACTAGCTGTATGTGTTAAATTTATTAATTTGTCTGAATATCTTTCCCCTAGCCCATTGTCTGCCCTTTAAGTACCGAATGATAGTCAACTGTCGCTGTTTTTTCTCATTCCCTCACTTTGTTGGTCAAGAACAAACTGATTATGATCGTCAGTCTATGGATAACCTCAGAAAAACCGGTTCAGGAAGATTTATCGGTCCGTATGATTTGCTTTGAGTGACTATTTGAAGCCCCTACACGACTGGAACTTTCAAAGGCCGGCCTGTCGAACACCTCTTTTGTGTTTTTTCTAACCTCACCTCCCCACCCCCGCCATAAATTGAGTTGGTTCCCTGGTCAGACTGTGATGCACGAAGAAGTTTTTATTGCTGAGACTAATGTTCGCTAGTTGACATCCATGCTAATATTCAACGAGTGTTAACACAGGTGCCACGGGGGTACGCAGATCGACATCTGCAAACCATTGGGACGAGATGGTCCATGAGGAGACTTATGAAAAGGGGGAACATTATTGTTCAACAGGAGAGAGAAAATTAATCTTACAAAATTGCATATACACATTTCATCATCATTTAAACAAAGCATAATACAGTCATCTACCTGAATCCTTATATCAAATTTGATTGCGACAAGACAAGTAATATCAGAGAGACTATTTTAAAGAAAATGAACGTATCATGATCAAAACTTAATCGTCGTTTACATATTCAGAAATATGATTATCTTTCAATCTACAAACATAATTTGGAAATTTTTTTATCAGTATTATCGGAGCTGAAAATATTTGATGTTGGTTAAAATCATAGAAAAAAAAGGAAAACCCTAAAATGTACAAATCCAAGAGTCCCGATCATTTGGACAAATCCAAGTCAGGTCATTTCCTGCTGTGCGCATTTTCAAAACACTCAATTTTTTTCTAAATTGATGTTACAGAGAGGAAGAGCAAATTTGACTAACGACGCCGAGTACCAGACAAAAGATGCTCGATGAAGAAAGAATTAAAATTGCTAGGCAGACCTAGATATCTGTCAGCAAAGATAAACAGATAATTGTAAACTATTCGCGTTATCTCTGCTACTCCAAAGGAGCCAGTATTATACCATTTTATCTGTTAAAACACTTTCAAACTTTCCAATACTCTTAGATAACTGATCCATAAAAAACATCTGCAGGACCTTGTTCATCCATCTAATCAGAACAACGATATTTAATTTCCAAACTACATGTATTTATTTGTGCAATGAAAAAGAATAATTGTAAACAATCACACGCTATTAATATGCTGCAAGTCAAACACAACTTACAACTAGAATATTACGAAATTGCTATGAGGAGAGATAAATAAGAGACATTTATTGTAATTCATAATGTATGACCAACACTTAATAATAATTACAAACTGTACTGTGATAAATTTAGCATAAGCGTTTAAGCTTACCATAAGCGTTTAAGCTTACGGTAATGTAAGCAGTGTTAAATGTAACTCCTAAATTACATAAAGCTATCTTTTATCTTATATTTACTTGAGATATGACTCATAACAAAACATTTACAATCTGGATAGTGACAATATGTACCACTGTCAAAATAAAAAAAAATCATTTTTAGTTGTTTAATTAACATCATAGAAAAAAAAGGAAAACCCTAAAATGTACAAAAAAAAAAAAGTAATTTAGCTTGTTGATGTCAGAAAGTAAACTTTCAATTGTTGTGTTTACTAACATTTGATCATAGGGTGGCCAACCGATCATTGATCATATGCATACGTCTGAGTACAATGTATGCAATGAATACTGTTTACAATATGAATCTCATTTTGAACTAGCAAAAGAAATAGTATAGCATCAATAGAGCCTTTTTTCCGTATACATAACATTACATACCAAACGCTAGCAGGTCAATGTGAACTTTATGACCGGTTAATCACATACAGAAAATTGAATCCTAAATTGAGCGTACAAAGCTTAAACAATGACAATCATGATGAATGAAATAATATGTTGAACTGTGCCTTCTATTATTAACATTTGATATTTGTTTACAATTATGGAAATACAATACAAACTGCATTTACGATAAACAATTCTTTCAATATTCTCACAGAACACAATTGAACAGAAAGTCGTCAAATCGTACGGAAGGTCAAGTAACGAATAAATTTTTGAATTATTTAAATATCAAGACAAACAGGTTTATACTTAAGCTTTCGCCCCAGAAAAATAAAATCAACGTTATTAGTTCATAATGCATTGTTTTACTCAACTTTGCCTCCCTGGCATTTAAGAATACATAGTTTGTATGTTGTTACAATTGTCTTAACTGTCAGATTCCATTTTCATTGATAATGCCTTCAAGTTATTTTACAGCAAGCTCCATCAGCTGGTAAACAAGACTCTAAAAGTCCAACACGTCCTGTGAATATAGTGCCTTCTATATCGGGAATTCCACAGGTCAGACAGGAATGCTCCATAACGGAAAACTACTCCTAAAACAAACATCTGCAGAACCTTAGTGACCTTATTTATCCATTTAATTAACACAATGATCTTTAATTTTGAAACTATTTATTTGTGCAATGAAAAAGAATGATTGTAAACAATTAACGCTATTCATTTGCTGCAAGTCAAACACAACTTAAAACTAGAATTTTACGAAATTGCTATGAAGAGAGATAGAAAAGATACATTTTGTTGTAAATTTATAATAATTCGACCAATAACTAGTAGTGATAATTTAAAATTGCACTGTGATGAATTTAATATAACCGTTAATCCTTTTTAATGTCATCAATAGTGTTAAATGTACCTCCCAAATTACACAAAGCTATCTTTTATCGTATATTCACTCTAAAGATGACTCATAACAATACATTTACAATCTGGATGGTAAAACATTTACCGGTGTCAAAGTCTCACAATCATTTTTCAACAGCGCTCAAAGTAATTTAGCCTATTGATGTCAGGAAGTAAAATGTTAATTTCTTGTCTGTACTAACATTTGATCATAGGGCGATGAAACTTCTGAGTACAATGTATGCAGTTAATACTGTTTACCATATGAAACTCGTTTTGAACTAGCAAATGAAACATAATAACATCAATATAGCTTATTTTCACATATATTACTTTGTATACCAAACGCTAGCAAGTCAATTTGAACTTTATGACCCGTCGATTACATACAGAGCATTCAGAATCCTCAGTTCAATGTGCACAGCTAAAATAATGACAATCATGATATAATCTGAACAAATGAACATACAGAAATGTGTCTTCTATTTATACAAAGGAGATACCAACTGCATTTGTGATAATTCTTCAATTATCTAACATACAAAAGGTGAATAAAAAGCCAGCAATTATCAAAACAAATATCAGAACATACCAGTTTGTACTTTACTGAAAGCTACAGTTTCTCTTAAGAAGAATAAAATCAACGTAATTATTTCAATATGCATTGTTCTACAACAAGTTTGTCTTCGCGGCATTTTTGAATACATAGTTTGTATGTTCTTTTGTATGTTCTTACAACTGTCTTCACTGTCAAATTACAATGTCATATGTACTGTGGCTGGGTTATTTTACAGCAACCTCCACGAGGTGTTATATAAGACTCTTAACGCCCAAAACATCCTGTGAATATGGTAACTTCTTCTTGTTCTTTTCAATATACTGTGAATGAAACAGGTCAGACAGGAATACACGGCAAACTTCTTCTCGAAAACATCTGCAGAACTTTTTCTATTTCATTAACACAGTGACCTATTTTCCAACTATTTATTTGTGCAATGAAAAAAAATAATTGTAAACAATCACAAGCTTCTCATTTGCTGGAATTCAAGTACAACTAGCGACTAGAACTTTACAAAATTGTCATGAAGAGAGATAGATTGGAGATATTTTGTTGCAAATTCATAATAGTACGACCAAAACTGAACTGTAATAACTTTAATATAAACGTTTTAACCTTTGGTAATGTTAGTAATGTTAAAAGTAACTCTTAAATTACACAAAACTATTTTTTATCGTATATTTTCTTTCGGTGTGACTAATAACAATACATTTGCAATCTGGATAATCACAAATTTACCATTGTCAGTGTGTGTAAAAATTCATTTTTTAATTGTTAATAAACATCTCAAAGTAATTTAGCTTGTTGATGTCAGAAAGTAAAACTTTCAATTGTTGTCTGTACTAACATTTGCTCATATAGTGGACAAACAATCATATGAAATGAATGCTGTTTATCATATTGATCTTATTTTGAAATAGCAAATGAAACATGATAGCATCAATATAGCTTATTTCCGTATACTTAATTATTTTACCAATATTTGGTTTCAGTTATGAAAAGACGATAACAAATGCATTTGTCATAAACAATTCTTTCAATAATGTAACAGACAACATTTGAGTTAAAACTTGGCAAATTCTACGAAAGGTCAAGTAACGAAGAAACGTTTAATGTTTGCAATAATTTTAACATCAAAACAAACAAGTTTGCACTCTACTGAACATTACACAGTTACGATCAAGAAGAATGAAATAGACGTAATTATGTCCCCTTGCATGGTTTTACGACAAGTTTGTCTCCATGTAATTTTGAAATACATAGTCTGTAATAAGTTCTTACAACTCTATTTACTGTCAAATTTGCGTTGTCACATATAGCAGTTAGGTTATTTTACAGCAAGCTCCATCAGCTGGTTAATAAGACTCCCAAATTCCAACACGTCCTGTGAATATGGTAACTTCTTCACGTCCTTTTCAATATATCGGGAATGACTCAAGTCAGACAGGAATGCACGGCAAACTTTTCCCTGGAGAAGTGACACGATAAAAAACGAGTTTAGCTACGTGTTACGTATGCTAGAAAACATTGGAATGCAACAAAGTGTGCTGATTGTTTTTAATTATTTAGCCCTTTATCGTCATTGGTTTTAATTCATTTCTTGATACTAACATTTTGCAAATAATTCGGTCATTTAGAGTAAAAAAGGAAGCCGTTACAGGACCTTCCCTATGGTACGTAACTGAAATTTCCACCAGATCGATAAATTGTTGACTTCTGTCTGGTCAAGTTCATGTAAATTCGACTACAAGAAGTGCATTGATAAACGGAATCGTGTATGTTAGAAAGCATGCACTTGATAGAGAGAACTCGCCTGCACATTGTCGACCAATAAAATTGAGTCTTCACAAACACGGCCATGTATGACTTTGTTTTCATGAAGAAAGAGCAGAGATTTTGCTATGTCTATAGCAATCACATAGACCTCTTCGACTTTAAGTTTACCAGGCAGCAATTTATCATTCTTTTTCAAAGGTTCGACATGTTGGAATCTCATCAGATCCCTTGGAATGATAGGATTCAACCTCATCATTTTATGAAGCCCTTTTACTGAAATAAAACATATTTGCCGTCGTGTTATATGCTTACGAATCTATTTATAGAACTACATATCAACTATAAAACAAATATGATTTTCCCTCTTATTAATGAAAAATTTTCAGGGTGTACTTTGTCGGGATCTATTAAGCTCAGTCAATTGGATTTGTTTGTTTGTCACTATGATTTGCATTGCGAGACTTTGTGCGTAAAAAATAATTTTAGCACCCTTATGTGGCCTGTCATTTAATCAGTACATATCCATAACGATAATCTGGAATTCAAATTAACACTATTTTTTGCCACATTTCTTTTCTTGATTGGCAAATTTTCCCAGTGTAAGCAGTCACATGCCCTATAAGGTGAAGTGCTATCATCGTGGAAAGTTTTTTCGAACGTTTCTGCATATCTTAAGATAAAAAACCCATCCCAAAATGTCCTGGAAAACTTTCAGAGCTATGAATTTTTATAAGCATAATCAGAATGGCAACCCTTCACTTAAATATGGAAGTAAAGTATAGATCCACAACAGTAAAACTTGGCTTATATGATCTATACATACAAAATAATATAAGGAAATTATCACAAATTGAGACCATTTTTCGACGAGTCATAGGTTTAGGGAGATGTGACTTTTAACATTTTCGGAAGTAAAAATACTCTGAATGATCATATACCAATTGGGCTGTTTGCTTTCTGCCTGTCAACAGCTACCATTGAGTATAATCTCTTTCACAAATAATGGAAATGACAAGTTAATTAAATGTCACTTTTATGCTCTTTTTATAATGATCGTTCGAGAACCCGTTTGGTGTTGATTCAAATCTCTACAAAAAACTACAACTGTCATTGTTTCGACTTACCGATTTCCAACCGTTTCAAGGTTTCCAAGTCTCCAGACGTTTGTTGTTTTGGTTTCTTCTTCACTTTTATAACAGATATGGTGTACAGAATGGGGTTCATTGCAGAGTTGAGAGGCAAGATGAAGACCGCAGTCCAAGCGTATACAGATCCTGGAATTGTGACTGTGTCAGTCAATGCCAATATGCCCATTACAGTGATCGGAACCCAGCAACAGAAATCAGTAAGCACTATCAGTGTCATACGTTTTGCAATCTTCGTTGCATTCTTTGTATTCCGGTTGGAACTTACACCGGCGGCTGACGTTGCGAACTTGACAGATATATACATTGCAACATAGCATGAGAAAATGAAAACAAACGAAAGAAAATTGGCGAAAAGAAAAATTGACACGGAAAATTCCCAGCCAGGTGTGCGCTCATTTGTCAGATGAAGAGACAAACAGACAGGGGAACGACCGTAGTAATTATCACCAAAGTAGGATATTCCAACAAGAGGTAAACAACTTATAATTGCTACTACGATCCAACCAATTACAACCATCAATCTGGCTGTCTTTAGCTTGATACGAATGAATTTCAGAGGAAAGACTATTATGAGAAACCTATCAAGTGTGATTATTGTTAGTGTGTAAACAGACACCTCACTCGATAACGATGCCAAAACGCCAGCAAATTTACAAAGTAAACTATTCTTCCAGGATGCATCATAGGTGACGTAGACACCACGGTAATACATATCAACTGATGCTATTATCAACATGTATATCCCCATCAAGAAGTCAGCGAGGGCCAAGTTCCAAATAAGGAAAGAAGGTACTTTGTTCAAGTCATTCTCCTTAATTCGCCAAACGATAACAAAAACGTTACCAAGAAGAGCTAATATTCCAAGAATCCAAATAGAAAATCTAAGAACTTGATTAGCCATAAGATCTTCACAGGAGGAGAAAGCATCAGCAAGTGGTGTACACACATCTACGTCATGGTGTTTTCTGACCATACAGCAATATCTGTAAGCATCCGTATGTCTAAAATATTGAAAAGACAAATATGAGAAAGTTTGAGTAATTTAATGCATCTACATTCAATCTCGTTGCATTAAATGAGTCAATAGATAAGGAAAAGTACCCTTACTGATATTATACCACGTGTGACGTGTTGGACAAATATTTGTAAATTTTTCAAACCGTGGCGTCCACATCTTCGTTGGCATAGAGATATTCTGTTTGTTTTTTACTGATTGTAATCGGTGCAGAATGTCGTCATTTCACGAAAACATAATGGAGATATAGACTGAGGTACTCACATTTCTTTCAACCCCTCAAGTGGCTTAAACACCGACGAACTTTCAACGTCGAAGTTGTTTCTCGTGACATTCCTGTGATAAATTGACAGAATCGGACCACCACATTGTTACAAGATATGCGATCACAACTTGAAAAAAAATCAAATTATATTGCCCTGTATTGTACTAGACATTTCTCAATAACCCTAACATCAGAGTGATCAAATATTAACGAAACATAATGTCACTCTACTTGACGTTTTACGAAAAAATGGTTAAAAGTCCATTTCGCAAAATTCACTGAAAATGCCATGGATGAGATGTTCACACTCTCATCCTACAATAACACACAACTAAAACTTCTTAGAGTAAAGATTCTATATTCACAAGAAAAAAGTCGACTTAGGTATTTAAATATGACAAAAAGGTTGAAAGCTCCGCAGACAATATGTCAAATTAATTTCAAAATGTAGAAATTGGACGATATGGCGCTACTAACTGCAAACAACATCTTTACAAAAAATACAGAATGTCATCTATTCCCATAACCATCAGTCACAGCGCACAAAAGAAAGAGAAATCTGGAAGCAACATATCAGATCGCAGTGTAGTTAAACAAGGCGACCCAAACGTTGATATCGTAGCTTCATAGCTGGAAGAACATCAACGTTAATTATAATACCGCAGAAAGAAGATATTAGAAACACGAATCCGAGGGAAAAAAGCAATGTATGACTGATGAAAAATCACGGTTTCGAATTTAAGCTTTAGGGAATCAAATCATCAACATTTACAATAATATATTTATGTAAGATCTGGCTACTTCTCAACATTACTTCCCTTTACACAACACTAAAGTTCACTGCATATTAAACATTTACACAGTCCGGAGCGTAACAATGTGCAATCTTGACAGATTCAATATAACATCTACTAAGGTAGGAAGCCGCTTACCACTTAAATATCCGCGCTCAGAACTGAGCAAACTATATTTTTCCCATGCGCTTTCTCCAAAAATATGTTTGTTTTCCGAGATTTTGATAGGAACTGGATTCATTGCATATCAATTGACCAAATTTGACCGATGTGTACCGATATGCTTCTCTGGCGACCGACAAGTTGTCGCAAATATACTCAATGTTACTTTAACTGAACTATTTTAAAGAAGCAGTAATGTTACTGGACTTGCATTGAAAGCTTTAAGTTTTGGTAACGTTTTGTTTTCTTCTCAATTCACAAAGATTGAAAGTGTTAAATCGAATCAATTATGCCACCGTTGGTGGCACTCTCTAGTAAACCAATATTCCTTTGTGTTCCCAACAACACGGTTAAGGGAGCGTTTTTCTTCATCGCAATCAGTGGTCAGTGAAAACAATTAGAGAAAGAGGTACTTTTGCCGAAGCTCATTCGAGAAAAAATATGAAAACCCTCTTGAAAGTCGGTAAATAATTTCTTTGCTGGCTAATCATGCGGGCGTTTAATGAAAATGCGACTGTTTCAATAACAACGCCAGTATCTACTCTTTTTGAAATATTATTATGTTGCTTCAGACAGTCATGAATGTAAGTAGGTGCAAAAATCCCAAGCAATGGAATACAATCTCATTGCTGTACATAACATTACAGATTGACTACAAACTATCTACCTGACAGACGTTTATCATTCCAACTTTTCCCCACACAGAAACTGGCCAGCTTTGGACTATAACACATGCAGAATACTATTGTTCTCGATGTTTATCTACAAATGTTAGATCAGCCCAATGTTTTGACACCTTTCACGAAACGCGTATATGATTGGATAAAATGGCTGTTCTGAGCTTTTGCAATTACCCCTAGGCCCATGTATTGGTCAGACATCATGTTGCCTAATATATAATAGTAGTTCTAAACATACACATTAGAGGGGGAAGTCCCCCCTACCGCCTATGTTCTGAACTAAACTACAAAAAGCTGTTACAGTACTGAAACATTCGTTTGAGACGCCATGCCGAGTTCCTTCTTATTGTGTTTTAACATGGGGTAGATTTAGATCAGACGCTACAAGACAGCAAACGATACAGAAATTGTATGGCATACATTAGAACTGAACATTAATCTACATTGAAACGTTGAAAAATTGTACAGTGTAGCAGTCGAAAAATCCGAACTTCGGTCATATGTTTTCACAGTGACGTGACGCAACAAACATGGAAGTAGCTCAATGCAACAAATAACTCCATCGCCACGCTAAAACCCCGATGTTTCGCGACAAGAATATAGAGAAGCCGTCGGGAATGTTGGGGGTGCTAGAACTGCAACAAATCAACATCAAATTTTTCGAGTTGGTTACGGTCACATTAGTTCAGTAAAGATAAAAATACAATCAAATTTGCAACACACATGGTTGGACCGAAAAAAATACTAAATTTCATGGTGTCCAACCAATCCACATACTGGATTCATGGAATAAAAAACTATAATGTCCCCTACATCACGGACACGGTCTATGCCTACATGGATTGTTAATACTAACGGAAATGATTCAGGGTCACTTTGTGTTCTCTAAAAAGTTGCCACAAGCTTTAACTAGGTGCTAATTGTATGCATTCAATCCCTCTCTAAAGAGAAAAACATTCTCATGTTTTTCTGATGCACCATAGGTACTGGTAGGTGCTGTGTGGGTCTTTGTGTACATGTGCAAAGTTCGCAAGGACCAAAGACCACGGACTGTGAAAAGACGGACCTCGGCTACTTATTTGGCGTCTACACACGCGCTACTCCGCTCTGCGTGGCAGGGCTACAATACGGCTACGGCAAAGTCATAGCCGAACACTCTTTACTTCTTCAGGCCGTGGGGCTAATAGCGGACCATCGCGCATCGGTTGATACCGTGGCAGAAAATTACTTTAATAGTAACCCCATTACTTTATTTTTAGGTCACTCGTACGTCAGTCCAAGGAAGCAATAAATTATCTTCTACCTCCATGGTTAGTAATGGAGCCAGGAGCGGAGCTAGTACCTCCATGCTATACGGCATTGAGAAATATGTTGGTCATTGCATGCTCATTGTGTTTCGAATGTCATTACACACGGCTTTGCTAGGTCAGCATAGTATACCCTATTTGATGAACGTTAGTGTTGGTAATTGTAGGGAAATTAGTGAAACCAACATTATTGGGAATAACAACTGTCTTACAAGGAGAATTGGGCAAGCTCCATGCAAAGAGTAATCTGAATTCGCTGCCCAAATGTGGGGGTTATCAATCTGATGTACTAGCCATTCCCCAGATTTCCATCGATAAAGTGTGCGTGTAGTAAACTCGTGGATTTTAACGTGGTGGGTATGGCCAATTTCGGCCAATTAGGCAATAGCCACCACGTCTAAATCTGTGTTGGGAAAAGCTGTCAAGTTCATCTACCTATCGGTAAGCAGCAAAACTTTTAATCTATCTATCTATCTATCTATCTATCTATCTATCTATCTATCTATCTATCTATCTATCTAGCTAGCTAGCTAGCTAGCTAGGTATCTAGCTATCTGTCTGTCTGTCTGTCTGTCTATCTATCCATCTATCTATCCATCTATCTATCTATCTATCTTTCTATCTATCTATCTATCTATCTATCTATCTATCTATCTATCTATCTATGTCTATCTATCTAACTATCTATCTATCTAACTATCTATCTTTGTTTTCACTATCCGTCCTATCAAACGTACATTTCTTCTTAATTCCGTGTTTGCAGGCTTTCATTGACCCGATCGCCACTAGAACAATAACAGCTGAAGAACCTGATTCTAGAATACACTACATAAAATGGAACTCTTACAAAAATTTTAGGTTTCCGAGGTCTTGAAAGGCACCATTCTCCACGAACGCGATGTTATTTCCTGATAGTAATCTAGAAATGAAAAGAACAAATGAATAAATAATGAAATAGATAATCAACATGACCTTGCGCGATAGGTTGCAATGTGATAATGAAAAGGCGGTGGCTAAGTCAGGTAGTCAATGATGAAAGCAAATTTAACCATTCTTCATTCTTAGCTTTGAAAGTATGATTTGCCTGTAACATTGATGTTTGGCTTCTACATTTTGCAATACATTTAATGTAAAAATCAATGAAGGAAGACTCTCATTGTTAAACGATTAAGTTCGTCATGAACCTAATTTTCTATTAATTCTTGTATATAATATTATTGATATCAATTTTTGAAAGCTCATCATGTGCACGGGTACTTAAAACGCAGTTTGTCTGCACATGGGCCTTCAACAAACGGGTATTTACAAAATAGTGACCATCAAAGTAAAATGCACAAGCTTTATAGGCACAAATTGATATGAGAGGTAACATATACTCTCGAGTGCCCTTTATGTACACCGTAACTAGAGACGTGGATGATGTATAGGTTATCAATTAATATAAAACTTATCTTACAAGGTATATATCTTTCATTAATCAATTATGCAGAGACTATTATCATTACGATCAGTTTACGAAATGGTCATTATAATTCCTGTTTTACACCAGAAATGCTTTCTTTTGCACATGTTTTACACCAGGAATGTTTTCGACAAAAACTTAAGTAATTATATATATATATATATATATATATATATATATATATATATATATAACAGATTACTTCAAGTACAAAGTAATGAAATATATTACTTAAGTTTCATGCATCTTGCAATCCTCAGATAGAGTGAAAGGATTACTAGCTCGACACTCTTACATATATGATCGGGACGAACCATTCTATTTGTAGGTAGTGTTAAAATTCGATAAATAATGTTTGTTTTGGTGGCGACATTTTGAAACCAACTCAGAGCGTTTGTTTAACAGTGTAGATCTGTCAGCATTGATAATGTGCAGCTTTTCTGATATACAAAGATTGCATCGCTTGTTCATGTTAGAGTAGCTCAATGCTTTATCAATGATTGACAATGAAATGTCAAAGTCTTGTCCCTTATTTCTTAAGTTCCATACATATTTTGATAACTCGGTGTCGTTTTTGTATCTCTCGTTGCGGAACGACTTCATGTGATTAGTGTAGCGCGTCTTGAAGGTGTTATCAGTGAGGCCGATATAAACCCTCTCTCCGTTGTCCTCCGTTGATACGTTGGCCTTGAACATTTGAAGTAAAGATGTATGCTGAACCATGGGGGGGGGGGGAACTTGTTCAAATGAAGTTATCACTATTAAATGTACAAATGAACGACTGTGAGAAAATCATATGTGTCTTTGTGTTTGTCTGCCTCCTTCTTTTGGCATGTCTTCCCATCTCAATGTACTGTGTAATAATTGGATCGTCCGAATAATACATGTGCTTTCAAGTATCACAGAGCTGTTATCATTATAATTGTTCAGTGTGAATATTACAAAGAAACATGTAGCCCCTATTCAGTGGAGAAGGTCCTGTTTCATATTGCAATATAACTAATGACTACGCTTGCTCTAATCCGTCAACGATGACAAACAAAGTTGTACCTCGGACCACCCTTCTATATAACTCTATTTGAAATTAAAGACGCCGAATATTGATGCAATAAATTTATACCACATTTTCGCATTCGTAACTATGTCTGATTCGATTCGTAAAAAAAAGCAAAACAAAACAAAACAAAACAAAACAAAACAGCACGGGATTCTCTTCTGATAGGAAATGCGACATTTAAGTTGGATACATTGGTTGATTCTTATACAAAAAGGAATCATTAAGTAAGCTCGTTACTTATGCCCTCTACTGGTATTGCAATAAAAGAAATGACCTGAAAGACAATAGGTTGTGACCATACAATGCTACCTGAGTGCGTTAAAAGTCGCATATCATTACTGAGCATCAAGTACAAAATAATGTTATCAAGAAAAATGATTGCCAAATTTATCATTTAACGTATTGCTTCTGATAAAAAACTCGCATCCTAATACAAAAATTGCATTAATTAGGATTCGCTGCCTCTACTCTTATATACATCAAACTGTTGTTGCTTATATTGTACCAGACTATCCACTTTATTATACGTTGGTGAATGCACGATGTGTTGCTAGTTCTACAGGTAAACAAATTACACTATTGTGTACATCAGTCATAGACTGTAGCCAAATTGGTTTCATCCCTGCGTCGAATAATGAACATTTAGATAGTAGGCCCTGTGCATCGATCAATTACGGGATACGGGCATGCTTTCCTGAACAATTTAAAGACAAGGCAGTAAAATTTGATACAGTTCCCATTCTTATCTTCAAAACTTTGCAGAAAACCAACGAATCAGGGTATTCAGTATGCCGTAAAGTATACTGGTATGAATAAATCTTTATGACTCTGATATTGCTTCGTGGACCCTCGCCACCTCCAGTCCAACTTACCACTTAAGGCTGAAAAGATAGGCATTACACTTGGGGCACGATGACATTAAAATATCGATGTACTCACTTATATTCTGTCCAAAGGACTGTGCATTTGATTGATAACTTGTTGACGACATTTTCTACTACTAGGAGAAGCGGACAATATTTCGGTTTGTAACATGTCCCAAGAGTCACAATTTACTATTCAAATTAACTGGTGTCACTAACTGAAGAGCTGCATGATATATGCAAGTTGAGATCAACTTAAAAAATTACAAAAGTAAAACATTAACGATTTATTACTAACAATTCTCTAAGACTGTACAATCCGTAGAATGTATTTTCAAGTAAAACTTCAATGTCGTTCACTTCGAGATTCCTGAAAAAGAAAATCGTCATAATAGTCAGTACAGAGAAAATGCTGGACGTGTTGTCCGTATACTGTGGTCTGATATTTTCCCTTGTAAGATGTTATTTTTGACATTCGAAAATACTAAAAGCGCGTACTAAATGTAGCAAATATAAGGATAATTAACTGTGTATTCATTAACATTTTTATTGGACGTACCAGCATGTAAAGTGTAAATGGGTACTTACAGGAAGTATAGATTTGCCAGGAATTGAAACGTTTTGGATATAATTCGAGTTATTGAATTACGCGATAAGTCTCTGAAACGGACAAAGATTACAGTGTCATGTTATTTTGTAAGTGTGTACGACCAGAGAAAAAAAAATAAAAAAAAAACAAAACCTTGCTGCATTTGTGTTTTGGCATTGAATTTTTTGTCGATTTTTCTATATCTGTACGTTTTTAACATACAGCTGCTGTAATTGTACTCTAATTCCTAAAGTAAATATAAATATGCACCAGGTCAGCTAGAATCAGCTAGAAGTGAGGAACCTTGTCAGCTAGAATCTAACTATTCAAACGGGAAAGGTATAAAGGTATGACAGCGCACCGGAAAATTGGTTTTATTCTACACACCAAAAATGGGGTGGTGTACGTTATAAATATGGCTTCTTCCTAATTTCAACTCTCTGGTAACTCGCGGAAGACTCGTGTATGCATACACGTAGGCTCTTACGCACCTACTAGCTTGTGGGAATATTGCCACTATGTTTTGGGAACCCTCTCCTTCGACAACGTCACACTAGTTCAGGAATACCGCGACATGTTGTAAGATTTTTTTCATGAATTGATTGTAAAGAACTGATAATTTGATAATCGGTGACGCGGATTTACAAAAGGAGTGTTAATTTTTTGCTGATTTCTTTGTACTTACAGCTCTGCCAGTAATCGAAAATCTCCAAAGTCCACTGTTTCAGGATTTAAAGTATTACCGGACAGAATTCTATAAAAAAGTTAAATTAAATACGAGAAAGACAATTACTGAGTTGATGACGCAGCTGCTGATATAACTCGACACGAGGTGTGAATTGTAATGCTGTGGTGATCAAGTTATTTCAGGACCAACAGCAGATTAGTGCTGAATCCATTGTTCACTGATAATTGATGTTCACACGTTTGTCTAAGCAGCCACTTACTGAGATTCTCATTATCATATTTGTATTGTAAATTTCTGTGTGATATAAGCCTCAGACTGATACTAATGTGATTCATTAGTCTGTGAATGGTACTTACAATTTCTTCGTTTTATTACTGACAGAGTATGGCAAGGCATTCAACTTCTGGTTGGTACATTTAATCGCAGAACCATGACACACACAATTGTCGGGACATATATAATCTAAAATGAATGTAGTAAATGTCTAATTGCCATAGAGGAAAGTCAACGTAAATTTCTATATTTTGATAACACTGTCACAAATTTTGTATATATATATATATATATATATATTAACTATCCACTGTTGATTGACCAATCAGAGTGCTCAATTCAGGGTGTTTTATTTACACGTAAAGCCCTGGTCACCAAATTCCAGAAACGAATGACAGCGCCGTAGTAAAGTACTGTCCAATCAAAAGTGAACATGTCATATTCTGTAGACATCTGGTACGTTTTAATATTCAAATTTGGTAATACAGCGGAAACCAGCTGCAGCACAAAATCTGCTGTGCCCTAGGGCATTTATATAATGTGCCCTAGGGCATTTATAGGATGTTCCATTACATTGGAAGGCTATTTCACAAATAAAAGTTTTCATTCATATCCTAAACATGTTACATTGACAAAGGGGACGGTTGACGTAAATACATTGAAAACGAAAATATATCAGTTAGGGGCGATAGTTTTTAAGTCGGATAAAACCCTCATACTCGGGCTTTATCCTATACATATACATACACGCACATTTATATATTAGTTTTAGGATCGGCGATATTTGTCTGCTGAGACAGACAAACACTGACCTGCCCAACATTATATCTACACCGCACTAGAACGACATTAGAACGATACACGATACTTGTAGGAGCTTTTTGACAAATCCAAAGTGACGCAAATTGTATTTTCTTACCACACAACAGCTCATCATCCCCATTCTGACATTGCTTTATTCCATCGCATCTTTCCGATAACGGTATGCAGTTTTTCATTCCATGGCATCGATAGTTTCCAGAACAAGTGTACAAATCTGTATAAACAGGATGGACAGACACAATCTAAATGTTGCAACGCAAATGCCTTTTGCTTTTCCCCATCGCAAATAATCAAGACACATTACACTCAATGATAAAATATAAAATTCTAATATATCCATGATGTTGTATAATCGTAGCATTTGTTTAATCCATGTCAAAGTAGAACAATCGCTGGCATATATGCAAAGTGGAGTCGGTAGGTCAGAATAAATCATATCTTAGATAAAATAACAATGAATGAAAGAATCAATGATGGATGAATGAAATAATAAATGAAGTCATTTCATATTCTGTGCCACGGGACCTTAAATGTAAAAGAATGTTTAAGGCAACCTAAAGATTCTAAATTGTCGTCTTTAGATTTTCTCGTTTTTGATAAGATAAAAAATAAAGTCACTAAAGTATTCAGTTTACATAACTATTGCTTGTTTGATGTTGTTTGTGCCATGTACAACAAGTAAAATCATAATAAAGGTTAAAATTGTTTTCGGACTTCTTTATGTAGGTAGCTGCTATATACACTCATGGGGACATATTAACCTTTCTATTACTCAGTTTAGAACATTTCTTTCACAAATCTAAGACAATTCCTTCAGTCAAAATTGAATTTCTCAATACATAGGCTAAAAAGAGATTTGACATCCTTAAACGCGCGAGTGTTCCTGTTCCTGTTCTATTCCTAGATACGTACGATTGTCTGTGATGTAACGCCATTCATCAAGTCGTTCAATTATATAAAAAAAAATTCAATATACATATTTCATATATATATATATATATATATATATATATATATATATATATATATATACGACTTTATTTATAAACCATCTGACGTTTTCTTTCAAGCTGAGTTAACATCAGAACCCCTTTAGAGGTTGCACGAACTATAATAATGAAAACTACCATGCTAAGTTGACAACCAACAACCAAACTCAACACTACCACTGTTTAGCTAACAATAATATCATTGTTACCAAACGTCTACAGACGTTTATATCAGCTTTATTGTATCAAAGGCTGGAAGCTGCAGTCATATTTCTTGTATATTTTGTTTACTTTGGAGTTTAAAGTATACTTCGCGAACTATGGAATTACAACGGTAACCGTGAAGTATCAAAGTCAACATTTTGTGTTAATCGTCGCCATGGTAAAGCGAGTGCAGCATTGTATATGGTGAAATATACAGTTTAATCTCAACAGAGCTGCATTTAGTACTTGTATAAAGATTTAAAAATAGTACGAGTTTCGTCTCATAATAAATCTCCGGTTATCACAAGTAACGCCTATAATAATAAAATAAAGCCTACCACATTTGTCTTCGTCAGAGCCGCCTGGACAGTCAAAAATACCATCACACCGTCGATATAATGGAATGCAGTAACTACCAGGACACTTAAACATCGTAGCTGGGCAGCTGAAGAGTTCTGTGGAATTAGATATTAGGATAACGATGGAACCAGACGGCTGAAAATTGCTAGCGCGCTGTAACTTCTCACTTGCTACCTATGCCACACTTGGGTAAGTGTTGTATACATGTTAAATGTGTTTGCAAACTAATCCCTGCTTACATTAAAAACTCTACTTAATTATTTTTTTAATACCTCAATCTTTTTTTTTTAATATGGAGAAATATAAAAAAATACATTGTATTTTTGTTTTATGAATGAGCTGGAGCCCGTCGCGGCTGGCATGATCAAAGCGAGGAATGGACATACCATGAAAAGTAATGTTTAAATTATCTAATCTTTCAAAAATAGATCCTCTTTTCTCTATTTAAACAAACATATGCTGAGCTTCGGTGTGGGTAATGTATGGTAAATCGTACATGCAAGAAAAAGTGATTTCAAGTTTATGACATTCTAGTTGTTGACAAGCTAAAGAACTCCAGTCACAAATTTATATTGAGTTGGTGGCATCTTATCTGTATAAATTTTGCACTAAAATGCACACATTGGGATAACGCACACACTCCGGTGCAAGTGAACTGTTGTAAACATATAATATTTTCCGTTATTCAATTTTGCTAAAAAATCGAAAAATATCTTTGAAATTTCTAAAGCAATGTTCTAGTTGATTTTATAACGAAAGAACAGATGAAGAATCGCGATAAGGTATATCGCATGTGAAACCTTTTCACACAGTGTTCTAATCAGTCATCGAAATGTAATAGAGAGTAAAATATATAAAAAGTAAATGTTGCGATTCAGAGATTGATGAATTTGAAAGAAGAAAGAGGACAACTAACCACAATGCCTAAGATGAGTGACATCACGACATCCACGCTGGTAACCATAGTCATCAAAATCATAAATGCACATCCATTTTCTGTCGATGCAATGTCCATTATTGCACTTGAAATTATTTTGCCCACAAGTTTCATAGGGCAGCTGCATACGGAATTCATCGTCATTTGTACTTTGGTCACGGTCACAATTGAGCTCATCTTCGTTTTCGTTACCAGCGCAGTCTTTCTCTCCGTCACATCTCGCTTGGTTTGGAATGCAGTCAAGATAGTAACAAAGGAATCCTGAACATACATCTGAAAATGTCGACAAAATTCGACGGAAAAACTCTTCAAAACACCATTCTAGCAGCGTCGTGAAGTTTAAGCTATATCTGAAAAGTTACAAACTTTTTTGACGATAGGCTTTACGTTTTGCGTATTTTTAGCCTACTTTCCCCATAATTCGTCAAAATTTGAAACCTATGCAGTATCTTTAATTATTTAAATAGATTATGTAAAAAGATTCTTTGTTAAAAGTTTTTAAGTTGTGTATTCCTCAATAACCGGCTTCAGTTTGTGTCAAATTTTTTGCCTTTAAGCAGTTTTCAAGTGTGATTAGACTGGTCTGGAGTCTTACGACATATCATTAAATTTTCGTGATGGAAATTGTTAATTAATTTTCTCAATATCTGACGATCGCATTGACAACAACATCGCAGCTTAAAAAACTCGACATCGCTTTTAAAAATAGAAAGTTAGCAAAATATAAAATGAGAAATCAGAAACCTCAAACATCCGTGGTACATTGCAGCCAGGCAATAGTCTGGATCATTCAGTCGAATAGAAAATAGAAAGAAGGTTGAAATACACCAGTTTTGGATGGATCAAAATTATTGTTACAGATTGCAAAATATTGCTGTGATCCTTGTTTTCCCCACTTGATTTCTTTGATTTCATGAGTAAACCGGCCTATCACCAAAGGTATATGCCAATGAGTTACAGGGTTTGATTCAAAAGTCCGATTGTATAGTAATTTTGATACACCAAATCCCATTTTCACCAATCAGACATACGGATTCGGTAACGTACACATGTCATCATTGTTTTGCGCTGTCCCGACGTCAACAGGTTCGGGAGAGAGTTGAAGTTAGCACAAGACGCCCTGGGGTTGAGTTGACATTTAGAAGTACCATCTAGTATGACGTCTGACTTCTTAAATTAGCCAAGACTGTCCCCAATACCAATATATTTTTGGAATCATCATAAAATACTTGTCTCAAAAATATGCAAATTATGATCATGTGACCTCATTAAATATTCAAAATGGCCGCCAATATATAAAATATTGTATTTTTAAACATATTTCTTTATTTTCATAGGAATTCCTCATTAATTTATCATTTTTCGTCACAAAACCATTGCTTTCTATCACATCAGCATATAATGATATAATATTGTGACAAAAATTATGAAAAAACACTGATATTTTGTATAGTTTTGGCCTGCTAAGTGAAATCACAGGGGCTCATAAGTGCCTATTTAAGTCAATATTACAGCGTTTTTCTTTCTTTTTCAATGTTACAAATAAAGCTGAAGAGCACAACATTTGTGTAGCTGTCTTTTGTGTAGCTTGTATTGGCATGTATAGTGCGCCCTCAATGGGGAATGTGATCATATGTAAATACGACCTTTAGTTCCGTGACCTCTAGCCAATTCCTCTGGCCATGCCTTCTGGCCACGTGTACAGACGTCGCTGTGTTTACTGTATATAGTACAGTAAGCATAGCGAGGGCAGGGCAGGAAGTAGGCATGGCTAGAGCCGGGCCTAGAGGTCACGGAACTAAAGGTCACATTTACGAGGACGCACTATACATGCCAATACACGCTACACAAAAGACAGCTACACAAGTGTTGTGCTCTTCAGCTGGATTATTTGTAACATTGAAAAAGAAAGAAAAACGCTGTAATATTGACTTAAATAGGCACTTATGAGGCCCTGTGGTGAAATGTAAACAAAGGCCCTGTATAAGGGTTAGGTTAGTCAAAGCATAATGTAACATAACATCCAGCACCTCATATTATGAAATATTTCCAATAGTAATTATGTATATTTTGAATGACAATGAAACACTTGTCCTAAAAATATGCAAATACTTGTCATGTGACCTAATTAAGTATTCAAATTGCCACCAACAATAGAAATTTATCATTATTTTTACATGTTTTCCAATTTTCCAGTAAAGATAATCAATATTGTATCATATCCCGATGCTGAATTACATTTTATAGTCCCATGACAATGAACTTGTATGTAAACTTTATATATTATGATAAACTTTACACAGATTTGATAAACCTTACACAGATTTTCTTGTCCTCACTCATAAGTGAAGAATTATACACAGCGCCCTTGCATTAGGGTCAAACAGGTCAAGTATCCTATTTTATAACATCTGACTATTGAATTTATCAAACTTCGTCCACAATAACAATATACTTTTGGAATTGTAGAATAACAATTGCCCCGAAAATATGCAAATACTGGTCACATGACCTCATTAAATATTCAAAATGGCCACTAGTATTCTAAATTTACGATTTTCACATAGTTGTTTCTCTTTCTGACGACATTCTAAAGAATGTATCACTTCCCATTACTCAATTATGTCTAAATGTATGTTAGATTGTTGTCTACAAAAGATGATTCCAAGGAAATGTTTTTAACATCATTTTTATGAACCTAATACAAGCTTCTTTGAAATCACAGAGAACACTAACGTAACAATCATTTTGCAAAACACAGACTTTGATTATTCGAGTGTGCAGATTTCATCCAATATACATGCAAAAACATAACAACACACAATTTTATTGTAACCAAAACATTTATTTTTTTCTTAGTAAAAAAAGTAAAAATAATGTAGCAACACACTATCAACCAGACCAAAAACCTCAAAATGTCACAAGGAACCATTTCTGGACAAGGTGGGTTTTGTGGCATGTACATCATTAGTATAATAAAATTGGGTCTTAGAACACAACACTGTAAATATTGATGATATCGCTGTCTTTTATCATATTCTGAGCTATGCATGTCATCTCCAACTCTTCCTCTTTCCATCTACCAACAGTAACATTGAAAAAAAACATAGCAGAAGTGCCTGCAGTATATTGTCTTTTCAAAGTACAGTACTGTATGTAAAACCTACTAAACTTTCTTATTTTGTTTTCTCAATTATAAACCAGATACAATAAATCTCATTCTGCCTGCAACTGCATTTTTACTATCAAACAAATTACTCTAAAGAGAACAAAAGACTACAAACCCCAAGCATTACACTTGAAGACAAAAACAAATTGAGTATCATTACAGTACCAATATGTCATATGATACTATTTTTACTATCAAACAAATTACTCCGTACAAAAATAAAATACTACAGACCCCAAGCATTATACTTGGAGACAAAAATAAATTGAGTATCTACACGGTCCAAATATGTCATCTGATGCTGACATACAGTTACCGGTAGACCATTGTCCTCTGGTGAATGAATAGTTGACAGAAAACGGACTGGCTTACTATCCAGCCAAGGCAGGGCCAGCCATCCTCAATCACATCGTTTCCCTCTGAACGTTGGTAAGCATGTCTGGCAGAGCAGAACTAAAGTTGACTGTTCCATACACCCATGTGTCCTGTTGATAAAGGTCTTGCTATCCTAACACTTATATAAACGTTCTCAGTCTACAGATGATGGCCTAAATTTAGCAAACCCTGCATAATATCAAACACTCCTTGCCTTGCTTGCCTAACTTCTGGTTTTAGGTTCTCTTTGCCTGAAACATAAACAAATACAAAATTTTTAAAATTTTAAAAGTGTTACGTATTTTGTGCAAATAAGTTTTAGTAAGATAATCCAAGTACAAAGCCACACCTTTTTCATAGTGGCATATTCTATGAACAAGAACAAAGCTTGACATGGACTAAGGAATCAGTTTTACATCTCCCTCTCTCTCTCTCAGGGTAGTTCAAACATGTTGCAGTTACATATTTCAAATACTAAAATATAACAGCAGGTAATACACTATTTGTGGAAATCTGCAAGGTATTAGCACCCATTTGTTTCAATAAAATTTATATGACAAAGCATTACTTTGTACAATGCTTACACACACTATCTGTATCCTCCTTGCATTTCAACAAGTAGCTAACAAGTAGCTAAATAATTCACCTTTGGCATTAGTATCCATGAATGAAAAAACAATTCAAAATAAATTAGATTATGAGGGAATTTTATATAAAACCATATGTAATACAAAAGACAGACGGTCAGTTCCGTCTGCAATACACATCTACAGTCAGTAGGACACCTACAGTAAACCTAAAAATGCCCTAAATGCCCTATTTTCATCTGTCAACGTCTGTCTTATCACCTCTGTTGTTGCTCTGTCATTTCCTGGTTTCTTTGAGGTTTGTCATGTTTACTAATAAAAGTCGAGCTATGCCAAGTGTCATCATTGATACATACATCTAACTGTGCATTGCAAGTTGTCAATTATAAAGACGAACTAGCCCACCTTTTCTTACACTGCGCTGCCGCGGTGCTGGATTACTTTGAAGGCACGGGTCGGACTTCCCGTTGCTCAACTGGTGGCTGAATTTCTTCGCCGTTGGTGTGGTCATAGGTCGCCATTTAAATCTACATCGATGTCCCGTTGGTCTAATGTGCGATCTTCACTTTCTGAGCTGCTTTCTACTCGGCTTCGGTCAAAACAATCTCCCAAAACACCCCCGTCTTATAACGGATCAAAGCGTAGCTGTCGTCGGCCGCCATTTTTAAATTCCTGTCAACTTTCGCTAACGATCGCCGCTTAGATATAATAAACTTGACGAAGCTGTTCGTATGTGAAAGAGCATGTGGTTGTTCAGAAGGTCGTATTAGGTCCCCCTAGCTTTCTGACTCAGTGTTGTATGGCTGGCATTGCAATAAAGGCCGGGAAAGGACCTGACGTCAACGTATTGCAATATCAGGGGTCAAAAGGTCATCTTGCGGCACTTCAGTGCCGAACGGGGTTAAGAGGGTTAATTAACATTGAGCGGAGTGCCTATGGCATCATAGAAATAGAACGTGGTTTTATTTTGATAGCATTCTACCAACAACGATGCTTATATCTACATTTCTGGTTACGACATTTTGCCATAAAATTAATCATTTAATTCATGAGTCACGTTTAGTGACAAGTTCAAAACTCTTCGATAAGTGAGTTGACTTATACGAGCTTGCAGTTCCTAGTAACTGCTCAGAATCAAACAACTAGACGTAGGCAAAAGTGGCATAACCCAAAGTGTTCATAATATTTTTACTGTAAGTTCTTGTTAGCTTCAAAACTTTACATCTATTCGTAGAATGTTTGTCAACTTTCAGAGTAGTACAGAAAACTGCTGCTGTTATATTCATAAGGGAACCCATGAAAGTTATATTCGATACAGACATTGCGACCTGCTAAGGTTGAACTCATATCCCATCTTTTAATAACAGCATGGATATATTGTTGTGTATTCGTTTTGTTCATTTTTTTATTACCATAGCTCCAGAAAAAGCCGACGTGAAAATTTTCTCCCCAAATCTGTCAATGTATGTACCCACAGCCTTGTTTAAGTTAAACCCCCTGACTTTCATCAACCCGCTGTGTTCTCATGCAATAGTATAAGATTATTTACCGCATAACAGTTCATCAGAGCCATCACTGCAGTCCATTATGAAGTTGCATCTGTTCGATATATGTAGACACTGCCCATTCTTACACATAAATTGGTCATCTGTACAGTTTCCATGGACTGTAATACGATGAAAAGTTGTATTTTATAGAAACGTGATAATTAATTGACATATATAAAAGATAAATGGAAATATCAGAATTTGAACAAACAGTCAACGAAAGATGCAAAGCATGGAAGGAGGGATCTTTAAAATAATTGATAAGGGGAGAACGGGCCTCAGTTACAAGTATTCCAACTCTCAAATAGTGACAATTCTCTTCTGATCCACAAGTTGTTGGGCTCATTGTAAATATCTTGGAGTTACAAACTCTGACACCTTCTTAATTTCTCTGAAATCGAAATTGCTATTTTCTCCACTTTGTTAACACGAGGATGGGACCGTTTTTAATTTCAAATATCGGTAAATGTCCAGCAGTTTGTTTCTTTGCTACCAAACCTGCACAGTTTCGAGGCGCATACTACTTTTACATTTGCTTTAATGTTGAGTCGCTCTGTGTCTGCCATAATGTAACGCCAATAAAAGACCATAATACAGCAAATATGGTATACTGATACACATCTTCAATGTGTAGGAACTGTTGTTCCGGAATTTCTGTCAACACTTTCAAGTTTAGCTTTCTCCTTACAGGCGATGACACAAAAAGCTGCATCAAACACGAAAGAGAATTTTTGACAGAGCATACGGTGACAGTTGTTCGGATGCATAAGAAAACCTGATACTGATTGTGCATGCTGTAATTGTTAAAGAAACCATAAAAGCATTCGTAATGAAAAAGAGTCTATACCAACCACATTTGTCTTCATCACTATTGTCGCCGCAATCGTCGACAAAATCACAGTAAAAGGAAATAGGAATACATTGACCGTTTGTACATTTGAAGCTATCACTTGTACACGGCCCTTTCATATCTGCAATTAAGAACATCTCACTCTGAGTTCAACAGGATAACATAAATTTGAACGATCCGTCCTTCTCGAGCAGAGGATCACCTAGCTCGCTAGACAGTCATTTGGTCAACTTTTGTAATTAGGTTAAGAAACAGATATTTCAAGTTTTAAGCAGACACTTTTTGGTACAGAAACCGAGAAATCTCAAAAAATAACATTTGTTTAAAATTAACAACTCTTAAAACCGTAATGTCTATTTTCCATATTAAAATAAAATTAGTGTTCTTTTCAATTTTCAGTTTGAATTATTTCAGATTTATTTCTTTCCGGTGTTGTTTTCATTATGATCTTTGACCTAATTTTTTATTGTGATCTTTAAAGTGATTTTCATTTTGATTTTCACACGGTTTTAAAATAAATGTCTATCTCATTTAAAGTTTTGTCGTGATTTTCATTTGGATTTGCATTTTAGAGCCAAATTGATTTCCCCTGTTTTTCATTTTGAAATTTGCCCAGATTTTCACTTAGAATTATGTTTCCAAAATTCAATCTTACTATCGTTCAAGATTTTCCCTTTGATTTTCACTTTGTTCTGGCTTGTAACATGGCAGTTTCCCCCATATAGATCTTGACGTGAGAAGATATGACTATCAGAGCCAAGAGCCACAACTTGACACGTGATTAGTATTCATAAGTTTAATTTACCCCTCTGCTATACACTAGCGACACCCAAATGTCAAAGTTTGGCTCTTACATAAGATTGGTAACGCACCGTACATTTTAACTGGTACCATTTTTTAATGAACGTGAACTTAAAATGGCCCTTCATTTAGCTAGCAAATTAAATTTAACCGTGGGACTGTACCGGCATTATGACGATTAAGTGTAGCGCTACTGAAACCGAGAGCAATAGTGCAGTGAGAAATCCGGTATCTCTCTTTTATACTCGCCTTTTCACTAATTGCGACTAGAAAATGATAGAAGAAACAATAAGTACCCCTTGCGGTTAGCAATTGCTTTTTGGTACCACAGCAGTGTTAGTCACACTTTCCATAAATTTAACGGCACTGATACTTGCACGATTTCATTGGTTCCAGTATTAGATTTTCGCGACGAACCGTGTATGTACGTTGGAAAATTGGTCCTTTAATGATAAAGTACTCCAGACTCGTATTCATGTATGGTATTAACCGGTTGTGAGGGTCATTTCACCGCCAATCGAAAAAAACATTTGCTTCATTTGGGATTTCCAAAACACTGGTCTGGGAGACCGAGCAAGCATTGTGGTGCCTCCACTGCAAAGACAAACGGAGCCCACGACAAGAAGTCAGTACGTTTTAGTGTTAATATTGCTCAGCTTATAGGTGTTAAAAAGCAGTCAACCTACCATGTCATCTCAAGCTAAACATTGTAGTAGTCTTGTGGTTGATATGTTTCGTTGGCAACAGTCTGTCTAACATGAACTGACCAGTCAATAGGCCATACAATTGGTTAGAACAGCCATTTTGACCAACCAGGTAAACGTTTTGAGAAGCATTGGCTGATTTAACATGTGCGGAGAAATACCAAGATCAGTAGAATTAGTGGATATGTCACAATCCGAATAAGACAAGTTTCTGGGTCTGTAAAACTTTGAATGATTTTACTTTTCACTTTAAACACAAATTATCTTTCATTTTTCATTTTTCCACCCTTTGCCACGCGCCCACGTTACACTTTGAAACTGACATCCGAACGTGCAACAATGCTATATACTCTGCAATAAGCCAATCTAATAGGTAAGCTTGTCACCCATTGTGAATATTAGTATGTCCCTGATTATTGAAGTTGGATCCCATCTTAGGTAAGGTACAACTGACACAGGTTTCAGTCATAAACTGAATTAAATTAGGAACTACAACGATAAAGTTGTTTCGCCTATTATCCAAACACTATTCCCCGATTCCCGGGAATCGCTAAAAAGGCAGATTTGAAATAGAAAAACAGCCTATTTTAAAGTAATCGTTTCTTCATACCGTGTCTCTATTTCGCTATATATATTTAATCATCAATTTCTAGTACATTTTAATTTCAATTTTTTAGTTTTGCAAATCAAAAATCGTTTTTATTTTTGATGTTGATTATAGTGTTTCTAAATTTTAACCCCCAGATTGTCACATGATATCTTCGGACCAATGAGAAATGTATATAATAAACAATCTGTCAACATATGAATGACGTGGAATCAAATTGCTGAGCTTTGGACGGGGACTGCACGGCCGAACCAGCCCGACCTCCGATGAAGAGACATATGAAGCACCGCTTACTCCGTAAAACACCAAAGTGCGTTTCATATATCTAATGTGAATAGCATTTGCTATTCATATAATAGCATTAAAACGCTTTTTGCCAGGTATTGCAAGCTGGTAGATAAACTCAATATCTCTCTTCGACAAATAATAAATTATTGTATCAGTGACATGGGGCCTTAGTTAGTGACCACTACCTGTTTGACTTACAGATTTATATATGGCGGGGGCTAGATGTGGGACAGGATGCGCTTACTATTTTCAGAACACCTAATATCACTTCTACGTCTTTTTGCCAGAGTTCCATATATTTTTCTTTCATGAATTTGACTTTATTGTGTGCACCGGTGATTTACTGTCTGTCCTGTGCTGTTTTGTGTCTGTCTTTACAACTATTGTAGTACGAATTTTGACCTGCTGTTATTGGATTATGGATGGGTATGATGGCAATTATTTTGCATGTACAATTAGAGTTACATCCACGACATACATTCAGCATATCTGCTTAAATGATTTGATGGGCCCTCTTGGTTACTGAAGAGGATCCCGAATCAGCTGTTGCTGATGAAAAATATAATTATCCCATTCTTTTTTGTATGTTATTTTAAAGAATAAAACGTTGTTCCAATAAGGTAAGTCATGTTGAACATACCACATGCTAGCTCATCAGAGCCATCTCCACAATCGTCCATGCCGTCACATCGGTACACATCATGTATACAGATGTTGTTCTTGCATTGGTAATTGTTGCCACTGCATGTATCAGGCTGGTTAGCTGAAACATATATATATATATATATATATATATATATATATATATATATATATATATATATATATATATACTAATATCGTATACCTTTTCTGATAGAAAAAGATAGAATCGTTTACTTATCTAAAAGGAACTCAATGCTCTGGCAATAATCAAAACCCAAAGGATTGTAGTCAATTTTTAATCCACAGTTCGGGAAATACAGTTTCGGGATGCAAGGTTTTCAACTTTTCACTATTCCTACATTTAGTTCTCACAGATGAGTCATTTCCGCTTTCGTTCCCCCTTTTATAATGGCAACACGTGCAGAATCCTAAATTGTTATCCAATATAGGAATAAAAATCTTGAAAAGCTTCTTAAAGGAATCTGGTTCAATTCAGACACTGGATTACATGAATCCAAAGCCTGCGTAGAATGGGATAGAAAGGGTTCAGAAGGTAATCATTCGGCAGATAAAAGATTTGTTACAGACGCAGGGAATATACGCTTTTTAGGGAGCCTTCAGTACTTACAGGGGGTTGGCCGGGGGAATTTCGCGCACACTTGTACCGTAAAATGTGACCCTCCCCCTATCCTCCTGTCTAAAATGTGACCCTCCCCCTTGTCCGACATTCAAAAACTTGACCCTCCCCCCCAACCACTGCGGTATTCTCCCCAGGAATAACTAAAACAGTATCAGCTAATTTACATAACAATTGGTTCAATTGCTATGTGAGGGACAAATTACACAGGGGAGGGCTGGTGTTTTTGGAGGGACAGTCGCAATTTATCACGCAAGAACTTTTAAAGAGATATGGTATTTCATACATTTGAGGGAGGGTCACCATATTTTGTGCAACTATAAGAAGGCAAGATGTGGCTGATTTAGTGCTTCATCCAAAAGTATCAA
>LD343962.1:399049-404313 GCA_001465055.1 Ptychodera flava | reverse complement strand
CTGTCTGTTCTGTGCTGTTTTGTGTCTATGTTTACAACTATTGTCTTACAAATTTTGACCTAGTGTTATTGGATTATGGATTGGTATGATTGCGATTATTTTTCTCCGAACACGATTGGAACTAATTTGGGATAATTGGATAGTAAAGTAATGTCGATTTAATCTACAAATGTTATCTGATGTGCTTTTCGTTTTATATTACACTTGTTTTTATGAGTAAATTGCGATTTTGCAATATTAAGCTATATGGCACCCAACACTTTTGAGAAATGTGCAAAATATGAAAATCCAATTATCTCAAATTAGTTCCAATCGTGTTCCGTTTCATGAAACGTGATGTCTGCTATCTGCGGAGACAATGGTAACCCCTTGCCGCAGCTACAGATTTGTGTATAGTATTCTCCGTTGAATTCAAATATGTTGTGTTTCAGAATAAGCGACAGTAGGGTTTGATGTAGCTTGTCGGCGGTTAGGGTTTGTTGGTACAGTTTCTAAGTCCAGCGCCGCGGTCACTGCGTTGATGGCTTCATTTTGTGGCATGTTTGTGTACATTTGTACCACGTCCAATGCTACCAGAATAGATTCATCTGGTATTTTTATTGATTCTAGTTTGTTAATGGCGTCTTTTGTGTCCTTGACGTATGTTGATTGTCTTTGGACGATTTGTTTTATGAAATAGTCTAGAAATTCAGAGATATGGTTTGTTGGGCTGAAACAGCCACTTATAATACGACGTCCGACAAAGATTGTTCCTTCCCGTGGGGTTTTGTGTATTTTGGTAAGAGATACCAATATGATGTGCGAATGTGTTTGGTTTTCGGATTGAGGAAGCTGAAAGTCGCCTCGTCAATGATTTTCATGTCACACATGTTTTGAATGATTTCATACACCGTTTCCACCGTACGGTTTATCTCGTCCTGCGTTGCTTTACAGTAGTAGTTAGTGTTTAGTAACTGCCTATTACTATCTTTAATGTAATCTGTCGTATTCACAATTGCTATTCCTCTTCCTTTATCGAAGGGCTTTACTGTTATTTGTTTGTGTTTTGACAGATTGTTAAGAGCAGTTTTCTCAGCTCGAGTCATGTTGTTTTTGATATGGGTTCTGAAGGGAATTTCCGCTATCTCAATTTTAGTTGCTTCGAGATAGTTCTCTAGTTTCTGATTATCCGTCATTTGTGAAAGGTTTTTAATAAATTTGAGATTCTTTCTCAGTTCTTGTTTATGTTTGACCTTTCACTTGTTTTTACGGGCTATGTGTCGTCTTTTATGATTCTGGCTTCTCGCTTTTTTGATTGAGAAACTTTATCGTTTGTTGAATTGTCGGTTTGTTTTTTATGTTTTAGTGTGTGCGGTAGCGGACACATGGTTGTGTTCAACGCTAGTTCTTTTTCTGAAAGGATGTGGTGGCCTTGAAAAAGGCCGAGTGTTTTTGTTAGAAAAGAAACATTTCTTCTTGCCCTTGGAAGCTATCTTGGCTTGCTTTTTTGTAACTTCCGTGTATTTTGTGAAAGCTCCTTTGCCTTTCGTTTCGCACCTTGATTTGCATTTTGGTTGATTTTCTCGTTTGTGGCCGTGAATAGGGCACTGTTTTCGTTTTCGTGTTTAACTTTATGATTTTGCAGGTTTTTTAAGAGCAGTTTGGCAAACTTGTTAGCGCTGCGTCTTTGTTGTTTCTGCCACTCATGAAAGAAATCAACGTTCATTTAGAACCAGGTAGTCTCAAGTTGGTTTAATAGGATTTACAGACCCTTCGGTATTTTCTTCGACTCCAGGTAGCTTTTCAGACTAACTTCTTGTTTGTCGATATTAAACAAACTCACCAGTTTAGATTTCAAAGTTTTTGCCTTCAAACTGTTTTAACTCATGAAAAAAGAAACGGAGCATAATTTTTGTAAGTATCAGAGAAAGTAACGCCATATTAGATCTGAGTAACGTTACGTCTTTTCGGACATTTACAATGGTTTGATAATTATTCGCTTAATGTGCAATCTACCGGAAAAGAGAAGGTTCTGTCCCGAAATACAAAGAAAAAAGGGCATTTCTAGATTCAAAGTGCAATTGTTTCCTAAGGGACACAAGTTACTTAATCATAGGTAACTGCTTTTGAAACGCCTATTACAAAGACAAAATGATGATATATATTTCTTTTCAGGTCGAAAGTGAATTTGGAGAAACTGATAACGAACTTTATTGTAATATCTTCAGAATGAAAAAAATCAACCCCCAGGATGCATTATACAAACAATTTATTGAACGGGTTGGCTTATAGCGTTTTACGGGCCTCTTCAATTAAAATTTAATATTCCTGTAAATAGGGGAATGGTTACAAATTAAGTTAATTTTAAGGTTAATTTTACGGCCGGGTGTAACATAGGACAAACTAGTAAAACACCTACCAGTCGGCATAGCTCATCGGATTTCCATCTGTCCATCGATATCGTCCCTGAACATTTTCATCTGTCAGTCCTTAACGAACAAGCATATGATGTAAAATTTAATAGGAAAAAGAGGAATACAAATGCTTATATTCATAGAAATTATCGGAGACAGACAATTTAATGGGAAGGCAGTTATATTGACACTGCTAAATTTTATCCATCTTCGACACACAAATTGAAAGAAAACAAAGTTAACGTACTAAGATCTCAGATGTTGTATGTAACAAATGTACAAATTTGGCATTTGTGCAATATAATCAGTGAGAACAAAGAAACGCGTTCTGCTCTTCTGTTGGTACAGTCTTGGTGAATACATAGCAAGAGCAGCACACACGGGTCTCTGAAACCAATTAGATTCAAGCGTACTCATCCTTGTGTCAGCCTTGATGGAAATCAGTCAAGTCATGTCAGTCAGGGTATGTGTTAATTTCGGAGTTTCAACTAAATTACTGCTTGGAAGCTATAATAGCTCGGATGACAATAGAAATGACGCATATGTCTACAATTCTAGGCTTTCTTCATACCGATTATCAAAATATCACTATCTTCTTCAGTAGGCAAATACTCACCTATATATGTTGAGGTGTTACCATTCCACCAATCATTTGTCAGCAAGTACATGATAAATTTTGATTCGTCCTCATTTAATATACTAACGAGATGAGCACCCTCTCGGTGACAGGCCTTCTCAGCTTGTCTCCATGACAATGGTGCATCTTCTTGAAAATTGTAACATTTCTTCTCAAACTGCTTCCAATTTGCCTGACATGTGTAATCTAGAATTAAAAAAAATAATAATCTAAAAAATAAGTTTAAACTTCTTCTGACCTTAGTAATACAAATATGAAAATATACGTTAGCGAAGAGAGGCGGCTATTAAAATGAAACACGTTACTTACTTATGTCACTTGGCTTCACCTTCTGGACGTTCAGGTGATTTTGAATAGATTTATACTTGGCAAAGAAACCAGTACTAGCCTCATTCAATGTATTGGCTCCAATAAATTCGATGTACATTTTGGACGAAGCAGATATTACAGGAGTAGGCTTTTCGACTCCGCACAAAATGCGAAATAAATATGCGTTATCAGGTACTAATGATCCATATATTTTCACATAGTCATGTTCACAGCTTCCATCCCCGACTTTAAAATCCAGGAATTCCAGAAAAATTACATCATTTTCGGCAACTTCAATACTCCAGCTGCAGGTTACATTCGATTGGTAGGGATTTGGATATGCGGACGATTTTAAATATCCACAGTCTGAATTGGCGTGTATGTGATGCTTACATTCCGACATGTCCATTCCGTAGCCCTGGCAATCTAAAAATAATTTTAAGCTTTGACGCTGACATTTGACAGACACGCAGATACGGTCACAGACAGATGGCCAATAACCCGCACGAACACACCCACATCCTCCGCGCACAAACACACCCACACACCCACATCTCCATGCATGCGTATACATACAATATATATATATATATATATATATATATATATATATATATATATATATATATATATATATACTTGTTTAGTTCAAGATCAGCTGGAGTAGAGTGCTCAATACTAGAGTAGAGCTAAATACACAACTGAGTTGATCAGGATAATCTAAAATATTACATTTCCACTACAAATTTGTTTCGTATAGGCTGCAGAGCCGCCTACACTCATCGGGTGGCTGTGATCGACTGAAACTTTGGGCGGGAAACGATTACTTTTGTTTTGTTTTTGTTGGCACCTGTTTGTTGCAAAAGGTTGAATAATTAGTGACTGCACAAGAGAAATTTTCTCCTGTGTCTGCAGGTCGATACTAATTCGTTTCTATTGTTGAGGGAGCACATTTCTGGATATCTGAGAGTATGAATTTCTCGTGGAGGCACAGATTGCATTTTTTTGTGACGTTGGAGTATGGATAGCATTGCTTTATTATTTTCCAGTCAATCCTGTATTCTGTCTTTGCATCTTTCAGTGACCAGATGTGCTTGCTCAGTTCGGTGCTGTTTCTGTATTTTGTGTTGCGGAATGATAGCATGTGGTTATTATATCTTGTTTTGAATGGAGTCTCCGTCAGGCCGATGTATGTTGCGTGTGTATTGTTGTCTTCTCTGGTGACCGTTGCTTGGTAAACCACGCCCTCGGTGAGGCATTTTCCTGGCAATGGGCATTTGCTCTTTTGTCTGCAGTTGCTTTCTTTATTGGCGATGGTGGCGGTTGTGTTCTTGTTTTCCATTTCCTTGGCAAGTACTGATTTGTTGTGTGAAGTGATAATACTTTGCATGTTCGGCATACAGCTGTAGCTTAGTTTGAGTGTATTCCTGTTGAATATCTTCCTGAGGGATGATCGCGGCGGAAACATTTGTCGATTAAATGTAGAAATTTGCGCCCGATGTTTGTGTTGACGCTATTGTGATCGATTTTCCTAGGTGGTTCGTTAAGTGCAACTACTTTTCAATGACAACACAACCTGGTGTAAGAAGACAACAGACACACTATTTGATGTGACAATGGGCAGTTTCGACGGCGCAGAAACTTGCGAGCTTGTAGGGGCCTACTTGCTGTCACTGCTTAAACCAATATGCGGAGACAAGGCAGTCCTCTACAGAGACGACGGCCTGGCTGCACTTAACGAACCACCTAGGAAAATGGAGAACATAAAGAAACAAATATGCGCAGTTTTCAAAGACCACGGCTTCAGAATCACCATAGAAACCAACAAGAAATCTGTCAACTACCTGGACGTGACCTTCGACCTACGCACTGAAACTTTCAAGCCTTTCACCAAACCAAACAACATCTCGCTATACGTCAACCAC
>LD343962.1:359049-394049 GCA_001465055.1 Ptychodera flava | reverse complement strand
ATTTTCTATAGTTTGTCCATGATATCTGAGAATATTGTCAAATTTATTGTCATTTTAATCTATACTTTGAACTACTGTTGATACATTTTCACCATGAAACTTGTCATTGCCGTTCTTGAATGCAAATATTGGTCTGAAAAAAGCAAAATTCTTTTGTCAATTGAAGTCTTATGGAAAGAACCTGGCCTTGCATGTATACAGAATTCTTAGAAGGTGTAATCAGAATAGCAATATGTGATATCAGTTGGGGTGTATGTATATTATCTTGATGTCGCAGTATTAGATATGAAACGGCTTTCATCATAAGTTGCTAAAAAACTAGTTTTTGTCACAAACTCTTCTGTAGCAGCTGAAATTTTACCGGATTTTGTATACTTGCTGAGGTGGCTTTCCCCATACATATCCTTGAGTTTATAAGTTCTCAGATGCCCGATTAGAAAGGTAGGAATGGGCAATCTTTCGAGGGATTCTTCCGACAATGTAAAAATTAAGTACATGATTGCAAAGTTCAGTAATTTGTTCTAGGTGCCTTTTCATTTGAATGAACATACCCTTCATCTATGCTCATGTGAGAATCACATGGAATAAGAGCAGTGGTAAACAAAATCAACTCCAACCGAATACTCAACACAGTCAATATTATAGGAAAATCAAAGTATACTGCATAGAATCATCATATTAGCCTATGGTCTAATTATGAAAAAAGGCAAATAAGTGATTAATGTGAAGGCAAAGCTCAACCTAACTGAGTACCAGGTTACACTTATAACTTTTGGTAATTTTATGTCATAGTATCTACGATGTACATAGCAAGTTTCGTCAACTTTGGTCAAGTCAATCTACATATAGATCCCTAACTAGGAAAGTTCTTCAAATATGCAAATTAGTAATTAGCTAAAGCAAAAATGTTAAATAACTTCAAAAAACGTTCTATTATAGTATCTTCAATGTATATAATGTTTTTTCAAGTTTGATTGAGCCTATCTAGACACATTTCTCTAATTATGAAAGTTCATTAAATATGCAACTTAGTCATTAGATATTATAAAAAGTCTAAACTGACTTTTGGTCATTATAGTTTTTTTCAATGTACAGAGCAAGTTCCGTCAATTTTGATTAAGTCAATGCAGATATATATCCCTATTTAGGAAAAGTTTGATAATATGCAAATTGGAAATTAGCCGAAGTAAAAATGCTTAATGACTTCCAATAATGTTTTAACTTAGTATCTTCAATGTCCATCACCAGTATTGTCAACTTTGATCGCGTCAATTCAGATACGTATCCCTAATTAGCCAAAGTTTTTTAAATATTCAAATTATTAACACGTGTATCAAAATTCATAATGATTGTTATATACATAAACATAGCAAGTTTGTCAACTTGTCAACAAGTCAACTTTGATTATGACGATTCAGATATATATCCCTAATTGGGAAATTTCGTTTAATATGCAAATTAGTGATTAGCTGAAGTGAAAATGCTTAATGACTTTTACCATTGTTTTAATCTAATATCATTAAATGTGCAGAGCATGTCTTACTAACTTTGATCAAATTAATTCAGGTATGTATCCTTACTTAGAAAAGTTCATTAATGATGCAAATTAGGATTTGTTGAAATAAAATGCTTAATGACTTTCACTTTTGTTGTATCATAATATCTCTGACTGTACATAGCACGTTTCGTCAACTTTCGTCGAAGCAATCAAGATATATACCCCTAATTAGGAAAGTTCATAAAATATGCAAATTAGGAATTAGCTGAAGTTAAATACTTTATGATTTTAAATAACATAAAACCACAGTATGTTCAATAGACACACCAAGTTTCATCATTTATGACAGACTAACTTCAGATATAAATCCCTAATTAGGAAGGTTCACCAAATACGCAAATAAACATTAACTTTCACGTTATACCTTTTTGTCTCTCATGGCGTATAAATCCTTGTGTGATCAACATTAGAAGCAAATCTCATCCAATTCTGTGCAGCCGTTCGCAATGAACGTCTGACTTGTAACCTCCACAAATGTAATAATCTCCATAAATGTAATATCAACCATAATTGTAATAAAGTGCACCCATAAATGTAATATCACCCATAAATGTAACAAAAATCAACCATAAATGAAATAAAAACACCAACCGCAATTGTAATAAATGGTAACCATAAATGTAATAAAAAAATCACCCATAAATGTAATACTTGTTAACCATAAATGTAATAAATCTATTTTGTTCTTGCAATTGAGGAATTAGCCCTTAAATATTCATCTTTGTAATAAGGAAAGCAACTCCACACATTATTCATATCTTAATTGTTTGCGTTTAGTGTTTTTTGTACATTTGAAAGTGTATTTTACGTTTCCCAATTATGGTACAAAACTGATTGGCCATGGCGAGACACAGCTGTAATCTGAACGTCAGTGCAGTCTCTACTCCACAGTGGAGGAGACTGTATAACACTACGATCCTTTAACGCCTTTTTATCGAAATTTGCCGTAGTTTCTTAATCAGTCGCCTCAAATTCATCTTATGTGGATAAATTGTGTGGAATAATCGATAGATTTTCTGTATTCCTATGTTGTCCCACTTGATGTTTGTTCCTTCACTGGGGATGTTAGGATGTCTAATTTTGTTCAACAGTGTTCAAGGTAGTGTTCGTATTGTTTTTACTAGATTTAAACATGGATAAATGTTCTCGTCAACATGTTTTGTGTCGTAAGTTTCTGTCATAAGGTTGCATATTTCTCTGTTATTTGCTCTGAGTCATCTGTCATAAAATTTGTGTGGTATCACTGGTTGACGAGTTATTTTGACGCTTATTATGTATTATCAAGTGTCTAGAACTGCTGTTCCGCTTCCATTATCTAACGCTTTGATCGGTACATCGCGATAGTATTCTCAAAGTATTCTATTCTGTGTTTCGGAAAGAAAACCTAGTTTCAGGAAAGTATGCAATAACATTACACTATTCTTATTAAAAGTTATTATTTACTTTGGGCATTGATAAACAAATGATCACATATGCAAGTTCAAGTTTATTACATTTATGGTTGAGTTTTATTACATTTATGGTTAATTTGTTTATTACATTTGTGGTTGCAGGTTGTTGCACTAATGGTTGACAGTCTTATTACATTTGTGGTTGATTTTATTACAATTGTGGTTGATATTACATTTGTGGAGATTATTACATTTGTGGAGGTTACATGCCTGAGAAAGTCTTGAATAAAACCTAATTACACAAATTCATTAAATATGCCAATGGACATTAATCAAGCTCACACATTAAAGTTTGAACATATGTATGCTTTAGGGTATTGAAAGTATGTGCACAGTCATATCAACTTTGGTTAAGGACTTGAAAAATGGCTTATTACAAAATTCATTAACATATGCTAACGAACAATTAACATATGCTAACGAACACATCCACCCAAATCTAATCAGATGTAGATCTTACCATGACAGTGTTATATAATAAATTACATGACATTGGATACAACGGATTTAACAGTTACGAGTGGAACAAAATCCCTCTACAGACGGACGAACAGACGGGCAGACGGAAAGCCGGAAAGGTCGACTGACGGACGGTCGCTCAAAGAGACATTGCGGCGATATAGGGCACCTTTGGCGCTTTGCACAATGACATCCAATACAATGATATCAGGATCCGTGACTATGAGTTTTTAAAAATTTCAAACAAGGGAAAAGCGTGGATTAAAAGTCAATTATAATGACTTTGGACAAAGCACCGTCCCTGAACGTGGGCAAAGTTAATATTCAAATCAACCACATGTAAATACGAGCTTGAATCTTTAATTTATGATGGCTGTTCAGGTACAGTTGTCACAAAATGGTCTACCTATGTCCACGACTGAATCAATAACTGATATGTTGCAGGACAACATTTCTAGGTTATTGTCATGCAAGTGCGGGTTCCAGTTTAAGATAGGAACCGATACCAACAGAACATACTGCGGTGATACAACATATTGCAATTGACTGTAAATTCGCACTTTCCTAAAACATTATCGCCATTGGTTCCGTGACTTAATGAGAGTGTTATAATCAACATCACGGGCAATATTTATCATCCATGATTCCAAAGAACATTTTAATAGTGCAAATTAGTAATTAGCTGATATGAAAATGCCCAATTTCCGTTTACTGTTGCAATATCTTTGCATTATCACTTTATGTGGCTAGTGTGATTGATCAAGTCTTTCAACTTAGCATGCACAATTGTGAAGCTCTTTGAATATGCAAATTGCACATTAGCTTCGATTAAAACTTTCACTCTTAAAATGATATTTGCTTATCTCTGCTCTGAACCAGTACATCATCACATCATTAACATAAGTAGCAAATTATAAAATTTCGGTAATTGCCTTCCTACCTTGTGTCACTAAATGTTAAAGCTTACTAAATATGCATACAGCCATTTGAGTAATATCATAATTCATTTTACGTTCAAAAGTTTATTGATATTTGTAGAATCAGTCTTGTTATAATCTCCAATAAATAAAGTTCTTTTTTTACAGCCCAGCTTCTACTGTTTATGGTATTGGAAGATTGGTGGCATTTTGTATACTTTGTTCCAAAAATTAGCTCTACAGAAAACTACTCAATCACTTATAATTATAATCATCGAAATATTAAAGCTTCAGTCAGTTTTTGGGTATCGTATTGTAATCGAGGCCAAGGCCTTCTCTTTCTTGCGCAGGGAGATACTGTATCGTTAAAACATTATGGTATGCTTAAAATGGAGGTAATAGTTATATGTCTGATGACTACATTTCGAAAATCTTTATTTTTGGAGATTTGGAGTGTTACATTGTGGACTTTATCAAAAGAAGTTGTATATGATATTAGAATATAGAATGCCTATAGTAATTGGTTGCTTAATTTTGTGACGGGCTATGAAGGGCAACGGAGAGTTGTAATTACGTTTTTAGATCTCACACATTTTACAGTCATGCGCACACGCAGAGTGCAATAAAATATAAAAAGAAAAATTGTAAAATTCTGCGGAACGAAGTTGTACAAGAACAATATTCGTTCAGCGAATACGATTATTGAGCCGAAAAATCTTTGGCCGCTATCTGAGAAAGGGAATCGCGAATAAATTTAGATGAATCTCAGTCAGGTCTTCTTTATCGTACTACGCATTCTGTGTTGAAAAGTAGACCCTGAAAAGGGTCATCTATTGCTGTACCTGCAAACGATATTGTCATGCCGTTGCTGGAAGTTCAGCAGGCATGTCACCAGTACGCCATTTGTCGAAGGCTGAACGTGAGCCCACGAGGGCCAGGTGGATAATCTACATGCTGAAACATACTGGACACTTCAGTCAAACGGACACGGAACGTATGGACATGGGCGTGACTCAAAAGACTAAAGTCTAGTCTCTGAAATTTCAACAAAATTTTAAAAATGATCCGACGTGCTTTAGGTGAAATAGTTCAGGTGATCAAATGTTTACGTTATGTTCACGATGAAGCTAGATCGAACGGGATTGCATGGGGCGAAATCGCTGTGAACTGTACTGTAGTGTACAATTCAAGTGTTCGTCTCTTGTATGTATCGTCTTTACAGTGATACCGCTATTCGCATGATATGTCAAGGGAGCAAATATGCTCAGGATATCAGGATTATTGTTAAAGGACGTTATTGTATTGACGCAGCTGATAACAACAGAATTCATTATCATACGTTATTGAAATATTCAAATGAAACACAGAGAGCAGTCGCCCATTTCCGTCCATGGGATTCAAATTCACCATTTAAGGTTAGCGTTTTGGGTTGGTGTTCGGTTAGCAGTCCAAGCCCCCATGTTCTCTCGCAGATAGCTCTCCATGATCCTGAAACGTTAGCCTTTAATATGTAAGCAATTTTCCTTGTACATCATTCCAAAGAACTCCATTGAGTCATGTCTGCAAACTTGCTGTTAACATGAAAAGCCAAACAAACAAAGGAACTGCCTGTTGTCAGCCATATTGGCTCGTATCACACACTAATTTGACGTGCATATATGTAAGCCATTGTCATTGTGTATTGTCTTCGGACCAACTTTGAATGACACCGATTTCCATCTGCATTGTAGCTGTTGACATAAAAAATGCGCAGGCAAAATTGCCGCCTTGTGGCCATATTCGGTCAGTATCACAAAACCAATTTATGTGTATATGTATTCTAAAGTGTATTATCCTCATAATAAAGTTAAAATAAACAGGCCAGAGTATGTGTAAAATATCTCTATGTCCGCACACACACACCATTCAATCTATAATTCCTCCGGTTTTCGTCCACTTGACTAACTTATGTGGCCATTTATACCATCTTGCTACGTTTGTCTTGAGCGTGTTCATCAGGGGATTATAGCCTCGAATATTTTCAGATGCCGCACATCTCTGTATTGACGTAAACAGCATAAATGCGTTGGCTATATTAGAATTTCGTGGGCTTTGCAAGCAAATTTTACTGAATGCTGTAACCTCAGGGCTACAGTGATAGGATCACATTATCTTGGATATTTGCCGTGGTAAAATTTATGCCCGCATTAACAGCCGTACACAAGATGCACAAATTCACGGATTTCTAAGAATTTTCGGCCTAAGTATTTTTTAATGTTTCTTTATTTTTAATCATGACGTAACACATGGAGTATCAAGACGTCATGCTTACAGAATGAACGTCCTTTTAATAACCATGAAGTGTCCATTGAAAGAACATGAAAATTTCATTGTTATTTACCTCAGTTGGTTTGGTGTCATTTCCACACACAGTGGCAAGTTTTTCAACGCCTGTTACAGATCTGTCGTAAACTTCAAGAACATCGACGTCACAAAGTGGCACTACACATTCGGCGACAGTAGAATAGTACTCTATGATAACCTCGATAGTACTTCCTGTCGTGTGGTGAAATGCAAGGGTTGAATAAATCGTACAATGACATATCCGAAGAAGCATTTACAATACTCAAGCAGTTATACAGATTATGAATATGTAATTGAGTAATGAACACATTACTTAACCCAAAACCCCGTTTTCATATTAGGGAACACATTCCCCTGCGAGGATCCGTGTTTTACGGACTGGTGGCTACTCCCCTCCCCTTAACCACTTTATTGTCAGTGATATTTTACTAACCTATTAAGTCGAATGAAATCGTCGATAAGCTTTTGCAAGTAATATTTCAAAACAAAATTCTCTCATCGACCAAACAATGTTATTAAAGTTGTAATATGGTTCCAAATTGGTGACTGTTAAAGTGAAAGTAGGCATAAAGACTGTAGTAAGTTGACGTACTTCTCTTAAGTACGCCTCTCACCTCTATCGACAAACGAACAAGTTCATTTCGATGAGTTGCTGCTGCCTATAAAAGATGTTTGATTAATATATTTCATAAATAAAATTACTACGCAGGTAACAAGCACCGCCTGTATGGAGATGTCTAACATGAGTATAAGTTGTAATGTAGACTCGAAAGGCGACGATGAAACAGCAGTGAAACTTGAAATAAATGATAAATCATAAAGTTGCCTCACTTTGTCCGCTTCATTTATTTTTCTGAAAATATACGTTTATTGATTTGATAAAGTACAGCCAGCTGCTCTGCATATGATTGTTTGATTCATTTTTCTCAACGACATATTAGCAGTGTGTATTTGAGAGTCAAGGCCACGTACACGGATGAACAACATGAACAATAGTACACCATTCCACTTCTGCTCACCGCATGACACAGCGTTTCCGCAATAAAAGTCCGGTGCTTCCTTTCTTACACATTCCTTCCCTTGCAGTAGTTGTCTTTTCCATTACATTGCAATGTTAACAGCAAGGCATCAGCAAGCTGTATTTATTTCACAGCCAGTACCCAGTTTATTAGTCACTTCTTACTTTTCCCCACTACAGGCGATTTGCAGCAGTCTGCGACGATCAGTGCTTTGTAAATGAGAGCATGGATAACGGAGGTATTGAAACTTAGGTTGAAACTGCCAAATGCAGTATTCCTTTGTCTCCGAAAAATTATGCCAATTTACCAAAGGATTAACTTAACAAGGAATGCGAACTTTAGTAACTCAGTTACTTTAAAGTACATCTCAACTCGCCACAGGAGTTCAAGCTCTTTTCCTATAAAACCCTGTTTGGAAATTGACGTAAAACTTTGATTAAGAAGTCATATAATCTTACTTAATACCTGCATGCTCAGGATAGCAATGGTACAACACCGAAACAAGGCCCTATTTCGGTTGTACCAAGTTCCACGCCATGCCGGTGGACTAAACAATAAAAACTTCTTTTCTGTAGGGCTATGATTCAACAAACCAATCGATTAGAATCCTCGCTACATCGACGCAGACTGCCGGCAGCCATGTGTGCCATTGTGGTCAATCGGTGCAACTAGAACCTTTTGCCTTGTTGGGTACTTTGAGTACTTTGTGTTCAGTCACGACATAAAGTGACCTACTCTTATATTTTAAGCTACCCCACTAAGTCGATAAATCAATATATGGTAATGTCGTGGTGATAGTCGGCGGATGAAAGCTGCATGTTTATTGTCCCTATATCATGGAATTTCTGTAACTGCATGATTTTGACACATTATGCCTACTTTTTAAGGGGAAGTTTCCAGACTCGCGTGTTACATGCGTGAAAACGTTAATGATTTTAAGAAATGTTCTTTATCCATAACGACCAAATTAAGTACAGAAAAAGCAAACGTACTGTGTAAATGAATGACAAAGTGTTGAAGAGAGTCTTCAGCATTCTTGGCATGATACGCCTCATGTCTTATAACAGCGAAGGAAAGCGTCGAAAATTCTGAATTGTACTCACCTCTCGGCACCTTGACAGTCCATTCACATTGTTTACTTCGGGAAAAAAGATAGCTGATGAGGCCGATATCCCCGAGGTTCAGATCCAGTATTTCATCCGGGCCACAACGAGAAACATGTACTGTCGAAAGAAAAAACATTACATGCAATATTTTTGTTTGTCCTTTGCTATTGATAACTACTTCTTTACTGTGCTTCTGAAGCATTTGCATTGCATACATGGTCACATTTTTCCGGATCATTATTCCATGATATTTCTTTGTTTGGGATCTAGGCTTTCGTCCTCGCTCTGTGATTAGGTGCACATCAAAACATTGTACATACAGGCTACACAAATAATGTCATAGAATTACGACATGCAATAGGAGCTTGTGAGCATAACATATCGAAGAAGACAAATACTTCATATGGTTACAATATTGCTCCTCATCGTGTTCCTGAATGACTCTCTTTTTATATATGGACAATCGTCATTGAAGTTTATTCATCGAAACGTTAAGCCGAAGAAGGCAAAAGGCATATTACATGTCCTCAAAAAATTCCAAAGACGAAGCACTGATGTGTGGTAATAATGAGTCCTCGAATATTCTCTTGAAAGAATATCAAGCTATTTCATTAATTCATTACTCGGGAAAGAACTTTATTTTTGGGGGCAAACATAACAATAACGAGTAAGAGGCCCCCGTTTCAGACGAAGGATGGCTTTGAGAATTGATCATTCCCAATTATTTACTTGATATATATATAAATACACACACACACACACACAGACAGACAGACACACACATACACACACACACACACATATATATATATATATATATATATATATATATATATATATATATATATATATCGAAGTATTCAGATGTCCTCGTGGGAAATTACAGTGCTCAATGCAAAAGCAGAGCGTTGTAAATAAACAGATTACTTCAAGTACAAAGTAATGAAATCTATTACTTAAGTTTCATGCATCTTGCAATCCTCAGATAGAGTGAAAGGATTACTAGCTCGACACTCTTCCATATAGGAATGGGACGAACCATTCTATTTGTAGGTAGTGTTAAAATTCGATAAATAATATTTGTTTTGGTGGCGACATTTTGAAACCGACTCAGAGCGTTTGTTTAACAGTGTAGATTTGTCAGCATTGATAATGTGTAACTTTTCTGATATACAAAGATTACATCGCTTGTTCATGTTAGAGTAGCTAAATGCTTTATCAATAATTGACCATGAAATGTCAAAGTCTTGTCCCTTATATATATATATATATATATATATATATATATATATATATATATATATATATATATCATAAACAATCATTCAATTAAAACTTTCTCATCCACATTATTATCCTGAGTCCGAACGCTGCAACCAAAATGTCCTAACTCCGCCGAATATGTAATATCGCCACAATACAAATTTACAGGATGTGTTACGTCCCAACAGCTAAAAAACGCTCAACTACAGAAGTTCGGTTTGCAAGCTGTGGATCGCCCAAGGGTTGCACATACGAAAGCATAGTGGAAACTAATTAAACATTCACAGTGAAACTCAAAACGCCCTTATCTTATCAGCAACAATACTAGACATAAAACATGAAATGCCTAATACCTTGCAAACGCATCAAATCTAATATTATATATTTATGACACTTAGACCGTACTTAGGGGATATTTTATCTACCACCTTTCCATTATGTGACACTCCTGCAGTAGAACAGTTTTAGTAGAATGAACATGGGATCGATGATAATATAATCATATCAATTTAATAAACAAGATTTTCGGTTAGATTAAGAACTTGACATACTTTGGAGACGTAAACTCGAGACTCACACCACAGGGATTGAATATACACAAACAGTTTACAACATGCCTTTTCCTTTGTCTGTAGAGCGCCATGTAATCCCTTATTCTGAATGTTTTATACGTACTCCAACAAGATTAAGTTACAGTATTCTGTTGTTTATACCTGTCCCACAACCCTGTACCCCTGAGGCAAGTTTCAAGACATTTCTTTCCAATCTAAACTGCGATATAATATCAAGTCAAATCGTTTTGTACTTTACTTCACCACAACGATTCAAAGCATTCTACATTTGCAGTGTATGTTTCCAGTAGTATCTAGCAAATTCAATAGTTTTGAAACTCCAAGCATACTGAGATGTATATATTCTACTCTCTCTTTATACGTACGTAAGGGAGCTATAACGATAGAGCTAAATACTAAATGGCTTTAAATGAACTAAATTTTAAAATTTAATACTAAATAGTTTTAAATTATATCTATGGAATTTGTAGTCAAAGACACCTTATTCATTATCTCTTTAAGATGGACGTCGAATGAGTGGATATATTCCAGTTAATTAATCAGTTGCTTATTTCCCTAAACATTGCCGCTCCTTAATGACCTTGCATGCTGACTACTTACTTATACACCCATGATCTTCTGATTGCGCTTGACAACGGCAGTCTGTCGATATCGCTTCATTGACACATACATGGTCACAGGGACTCTCTTCAATACCACCAAAGGCACATTTAGCAACGCCTAAAAGAAAATGCTTTAAAATGATACGCAAATCCACGCAGAGATACTTTGCCGAATGAAGATCGCGATAGTAAGGCTCGCTCTGCCTTTCAATCGGAATTAGCCGTAGATCCACATGAGTTCTTATATCAGTACGTTTTACTGAAACATAATGGTTTACATTCAGGACTTTTCGAACAATGTAGCATACACTGATATTTGAATAGTACCCATTCAAACGATATTTACATGATATCATTAGTAATACAGCAAAAAGGACTAGATGTTATACACCTCTTTATAATACAGATAAAAGCGATTAATGGACGATTTTCACTATGCAACTCTTTGAGCTTTTCGAAGATCAACACAGCAGGCAACGCAGTAAGGCGACATGACCGGAATAGTCAAACAAGGCAAATTGTCGACAATTCGTCGCCAGTTTCCTCATTAAGTGCGTGATCCTTTGGCCATAATATTATAATTTCGGCTAGAATGAAATTAAAATGTGATTTCAAAATTTTGCATGCACAGAAAATAAACCCCATCTATTTTTTACCAGTTGAATTACAAAACAATTGATTCAAATGGATACGTCTTAAAATCCCGAATTCCTTGTTTGGGGTCAAATTTCCGGCTCCGATAGGCATCTTTTAAGATTTTACTGAAGTCAGAAATGAAGTACCCTAGGACAACCAACACAGATCAAACAGACTAATTTTATTCAATATTTCATTGATTGGGCGAAAGCCCGATTACAGGAGGAGGTACTAAAAAGTTATTAGCAAATGGAAAATGAGAAAGTGCCTTGCTCAACATAACGACACTTAGCTAGCGTGTCAAACTCACTATCCTTCGACAGTAAGGCCACCACTCTATAAAGATGGCCACTAAGACAGGTTCGACTGTAGTTTCAAAATCGCCACACAACGATCATTTTTCAGTTACACTACTAAACAATGCCAAAGAAGAACAAACTAGGGAATTAACGCTAACTTGCAATGAAAGTTAGAAAAATTTAAACTAGTGCTGTATAATGTTGGAATTATTTGAGTTGCAGCATAAAAACATTCCTCAAAAATAATATTTTGAAGGGATGTCTCGCAGATCTGAATATGAGTACTAAGAATCTCCCATGGGATCATTAGCATGGCAATTAGTTGCCTCTCCACTTATTGACACGGGCATGGAAACAGCTAGCTACTAATATATCATAATTGTGTGCTCGGCCACAACGTGTAAGCATACTAGGTCATCTTTTGAAAGAATTGATTTTAAATACGGGGTCTCCCAAAGGCTGTGTACTATCACCCGTTATTTACTCTGTTTATACAAATGAATTAAGATGTAATAATTTCATTCTCACTCTCATAAAATTTGCTGATGACATGGCCTTAGTTGCACGACCCAAAGACGAATACTCTCTTAGTCGTTATTTTCTATTCATAGATTATTTGAAGTCTTGTTTGACCAAAATTTTCTTGGATTAAATGTCTTTGTATTATGGAAGCACAGAAACAGGCTCCGGAGTCATTACTTCCACCAATAACTATAGACGGAAAAAATTAAAAGAACGTCAATTTTTAAATATCTTGGTACAATTTTTAATTCAAAATGTCCGTCTTACAGACAATACTTAATTTATTTGTAAAAAAGCACAGCAGCGCTTATTCCTCCTCAGGAAACTAGGAGTCTTTGATGTAAGTATGAATATTTTAGTAACCGTGTATCGTTGGCTTGTTGAGAGCATCTTAACATTGTATCCTGGTGCGGGAATCTCTCAGTTAAGGACAAAATGATATTAACACAAGTTGTCAATCTGGCAGTAACTTTCAGTAATATATTACCAATATTTGAATAGAAGGCCTTCAGATCAATCAGGATCAAACACATCTACTCAGCACAGAACTCAAAACCCTCCCGTCAGTCGACGACTTAAGGTACCCTTTGCGCATAAAAACGTGTACAAAAAGTATTTTATTCCTTCAGCTGCGGCAGTTTTAAACTCGAAATTGTATACGTAATTTATTGAATTATTTCTAGATTGTGTATATGTGTGTGTTTTGTTGTAAGTCAGAGCTTTGTGGAGAAAATTTTCCATTTGTACATGTTTCATTTATGGACAACAAAGTAATTTCAACTGAATTGAATTGAATGATGATATCACTCGATGCTATTTTACTCTTACTATCCCATGTTGTGAATCAGATATTTATTGCACAGGTATATAGTAAATAGCCCTTGTTCCTCGTATTGTTGTCGGCGCCTGCGTTTTTTATGCTTGGTCAGGCTCTTTACTAGGCCTTGTGTCTGATGCAGTGCTTATGACACTATGCTGATGTAACACATGGGAAGGCAATACTATACATACAAGTAAGTTTATAGCGAAAATTCAGCAATTTCATTTGTCAAGCTATAGAATATTATTTGCTGCATTTGATGAATAGCACTGGGTTGCAATACGCTCTAGTGCTAAGTTATAGAAACATAACACTCTAATTTCAAAAAGTTCAAAACAGTTTTGTGGCAATACAACCACTTTTACCAGTTAACCAAGTTATGATATTGCCAGTGCATATAAGTCATGAATTGGTCACGTTCGTAGTCTACCCTTGGTTTAGAGTTTTTACTTCTAAAATAAGCTGTAATTACCTCACCTGCACATGTGCTGATTGGGGATCTCATCGTATGCTGATTGCATATGCATAACAAATTTCCAAGTCCGTGCTCACATATTCGAATGCATTGGTTTGTAAACATTTGAACTGCGCAGTCGAATTTATCTGCAAAAAATATGAATGATGTGGCTTAATCTGAACCTATCCGGCGGGACTTAACAAACCAACGTGTTTTATGATATTTCCTGGCTAAGATATTGATTAGTGACAAAAAACTAGCACTAAAAGTCAAATAAAACAACAAGAGCAACAGCAAGCTGAACAACAACAACAACAACATATACAAAAACTTGGCTGCTTTGACAAATTCACAGAGAGGGATATTGAAGTTGTATGTGCTTTTCAAATAAGTAAGCTTTTAAGGTAAATGACCACAAAAAGGCATCGTCATCGGACTTTACCACGTACGTCTGAACTTACTGCTTTCCTACAGCCAATATCTATAGTACAGGCTAACCGTGTTAACTTCCATCCGACTTACTCGAATCTCGGTATATTTCGATATGGTCGATATTTCGTCCATAAATTTACGAATACCCAGTTAATGACGTGATCAGAAGATCATGGCTTATAATGGACGAACAAAGAATTGTGTTGTGTGTTGAATGTAGAGTGAGTCGTTTGGGAAAAGCCTTTTAAAGGCATATTAAGGTTTTAGGTAAAGTTTTATTCAATTTGCAGGGATACCGAGGTGTACGCTCTGGCAAATGTGGCATTGCATGATTGACATGATAATATTCTTAAAGGTCAATTTTTTGTCATCAAAAAGTGGATGGCATCAAATGTTGGAGTTCAAACTTTGTTTCTCATTACAGAAACTATCGACTAATGTTGCCAGCTTTTCAGTCCCCTTCGATGAGAATGAAGATAAACATTCTTTTCCTTTTTAAATTTCGCGATAGTTTGATTACGAATATGAAATTGTGCAGATAGTAAATGCTATCCTCAGGTACCGTAAGACCTATGGGCAACCGCATTTAGACAAATGTGGACTGGAAAAATGCCAGCTGCCGGTCCATTACCTTCTGGATTGGAAAAATGTCGACTCGACTTCCAGTCCGCTACCCTCCGATACTTTTTTTCCTATGGGCTACTGCGTTTTGACTCTTCTAAACAATTTTAAGTGAAAGTAATATCAGATACTCTAACCTCCGCTACCTCGTTTCCTATTGACTACTAATATATTTAAAAAAATCAGCGAAAATTTATAACTGCATTTCTTTTGCAGAAAGTTACTTTAATAAATGAAAAATTGAAACAAGAACTAATGAATGACAAACTTTCTCAAGCACTTGAACGTGCAGTAATTTGGAAGGTCACGGTTTAACCAAAGCACCTGTTTATTTAATGCGTTGTATCCATTACCCTACAAATATATAAATACTGCACATTTAGTTTCACTTGTATTTTAGACAATTTGTTAGTTTCGTTAAAAAGTTCCGGCTTTCCATAAGAGTTTGTAATATATGTTTTCAGATAAAAGTCCGGGCTTTCTGTACCATAACGGAAGCATTAGCATTTTACGAGCGCACTAATACATTAGTGATGGACATCTATATACTTCCAGTATATTTAGTTCACGTTACCCCTACCTACCGCTCTCTGCGTAGTCGAGACCTCGAGAGAAAAATATTGTGCCTCGAATCCTGCATGAGATTGCCACAGCAATAATATTCTACCCACTTAATACAACAGATCTTTACTTCATAGCAAAATATAAGAATATGGCTTGAGGCATGTTCTAACAAGTCATGATTCATCCTGCGTAAGATGTTGGTATAAGAAAATTCAACTTACTATTTCACTCACCTGTTGGTTCACACATGAACATAAAAGTGTTTGCGCACTGGGAGGCTTCCATTCCTAAAGCACCCTTCCTGTATCGAAATATATTAATAATTGTAAAGAACTTTTTAAGATCTCACAGCAAACATCAAGATAGGTTTCCGAGGAAATAATATATATAAATTACAAGTCATATTACGGAATAGATGCTACAAATCCCTACCATGCTCCCTTCATTAGGCGAATAATCGGTTGCATCGAGCCTGAGTTATCGATTTGATTTTGGATAGTATCGTTACACACACACACACACACACACACACACACACAAATCTAACTTAAGATGACATCGCCAACCGCGACACTATATAAATCATTGTGGCTTAAATATATCGGGCTCTTCGTGTCTAACCGTGGAACCTTATTTCCGTTACTGTGTCCACACTAGCGAAAGTGATGTATTCGGTTTGTGTCGTACTTCTCAATGACATGATTTAAAGTAATTTATATATAATAAGCAGATCACAGATCTACTCCAAAAGATTAGCGTCACCATTTCAATTGTGCTTGAAATTTTGACGAAGTGATAAAAGTATAGTTCAGAAACGGATCCTAGTCGTTCCCAAAAGGTAAAGAGAGGTTTGAAAACGCATTTCAAAGTCAGATAATTATGGGAGGTAAAGCGCAATATTTGTTTAATTAAATATTTGGGTAGGGACTCTACACAAAATAATGGCATGATTTGTATCTGTTGTATAGATGTATTTCTTTCTGTTTAAATTAATTTAAATTGCATTCTGTTCACGTTTCTATAGTTTATCCTTTCTTATAAGATTTAAGGTTAAAGATAATGTTTCAGCAAAACTTCATTCAACTTCGCTTAAATTCGACAGAGATATAACACAGAGATTTATGACAATGCGTTCCATAATATGCTCACCCTCAATTCCTAAACATGCGGACTGTGGCTGACCCTTACCTCTTTGGTTGACTACAGTCTAATGCTTGGTGGGGGACAGTCGCAGTCAGAATATATATACCGGTTTTGGCCGTGCAATGCAAGAATACATTGGCACTTGGCCATGTGTACCCTGGCGTGTATAGAGCATCAGCGGCATATGCAGTGCCAGTGGTACAACGTATCGGTGAAAGATTGCGACTTTGTTTTTGACTTACTGCATTAGGGATGGTCTGAAACAGTACCATAGGAGAAAATTTACACAGCATACTTCCATTGACGTTTTGCAAATTTTCTTGAAATCATAATACTATTATACGTGTACTTATCATGAGGGCACACTTTCCAATCGTAAAATACTGGTAAAAACCAGATTTTCATTTCAGCGATGTGTGCAGGTACTCACTTTTACTTTTGTTAAAGAGTGTCGATCGACCTTGTTCTGCTGTGAATGCTAAAACACTTCTCCGAGCATTGCATCAATAGCTTGCAGTAACTTGAAGTAAAATACCCGGAAGATTTTATTTCCTGATATTCAGATGTTGCACACCGTATCCATATAAAGACTTAAACATAAGTGGTCAATGGGCACTGTATTCCAACATTTTGACATCAGCGTCGGATACGCTATGGTAGATTATTTGCAACACACCTGGAGTGTTGAAAAGCGATGAAGAAAACGCTCGTTCTGCTGCTCACTATATCCTTACCCCAAAAATAACTACTAGGCAGATTATTTATTTCAACTTTTGTAAATTTCAATGGGAGTACGATAACGTTAATGCAATCAATATTTCAGATCACTTTCTGAAACTACTAAATCAATGTGGTTGCCAAACCCAAGACCGATCAAATCAAGAAATTTGTGCTGAATTTCATCAATGACAAAGCACGAGGACAGAGGCAAATTAAATGATAAAAGAGTTTGCTTGCAGCAAGTTGATTTGTAACGATAAAACGACCTTGGAAGACATAGCAGGAGCATATCTATTCCATCCAGATCACTTGTTGTCAATCTTGGTACCACACTCACTCCAGATTTTTTAAATACTCATTACTGTTACCCAAATAAGTACCAAGGACTTTGAGACAATACTATTCCAATTTTTTTCAGTCGGATGATCGGTACGCCCACGCCAAGAGTTGACCCAAAGACCTTGGGACTGACTATATTAATTTTTGCATCACTGACATGCTGATAGATAGAAAACCAATGTTTAATCCTCAAAAAAATAGTATTACAAGTAACAAGAGTATTAACATCATCAGCATAAGCTGAAAATTTATATTTACGATCACCTGAATTTGGAATCATAACACCTTGAATACTGTCATATATTCTTACTCTGTGTAAAAGAGGTTCATAACAATTGCATACAGCTGACCAGATAATGAGCAACCTTGCCTTATAACATAGTGGAAAGCACAAAAGTCCGTCCCCAGGGGTTGGGGTGGGGGTAGGGATGTCAGAACAGGGTTCTTCTTGCTATGGTTTATTTTATTTTAATCGATTGACTGCGATATGTATTGTCAATAAAGATTTATACCGCCGACCTTTCTTTGCAGCTTTGGTTTCTTTGTCTTATGTTAGGCTGTGTTAAAAAAAAACAACAACGATTGGGGGGGGGGGCTGGAGGAATTCAGGGGGATTCGAAAATTTTTAGGGTAGTAGAGGGGGGGGCTTGAAAATTTTGCTCTACCTGTGGGGGGACTTGAAATTTTTTGGTTCCCTTTTATGTTTTACATTTTCCAATTCCAATTTTTGAAGGTAATTCAATGAAAGATGAATACCATTTTTATGTCATCCAATCTTCGTAATGTTTGTAAACGTTTAACAAAGTTTAAAAACCATTTTGTTACATTTCATGACTTTTATCTTGAAAAAATCTAAACGTGTGATTTGTTTTAAAAAACCAAACAAGCCTATAAATAACAGGGCGGAAGCTGCAAGTGTTGATGATTTTTGCAAAACTTTTATGTAATGTATCAACTACAGTTTCTTGCTGTCTCCCTACAGCACGCTAAAACTCACAATATTCAGTTTGTCGACAAAGCCTGTATATATAAATATGCATCAGGTGATGATTTAATTAGAGTCCAGACTGACAGTCAGTTGTCAGTGATACAATTGCATGCTACACATACACAGGCTGTGATAGCAAGCTGAATACTGGACAGTCCAACATGCTGTAGAGAGTAGAACAAGAACTCAGTTGTATAAGCTGAACAAAAATATTGTCAAAATTATCTAAATTAATACATATGGAAGCAACATATGGAAGACCACGAGACTTGAAAACTTATCCCACATTTTTGAATTATGGCATATGAGAAAAATCAAATATTAAAGAAAAAAGACGGGGTCACCATGCTTGATTTTCTAACTTTTCCCATTCTTGTCACAAAATAATACAAAAGTAAAACTTTGAATAGTAAAGACTAAATGAAAAAATATGTGAATAAATGGAATTTTTTATTTTCAACCAAATTTGCCATTATTACACCCAAAATTTCAAAGATTAAAAAATTAATATTTTTAGCCTTCCAATATTGTCAATTTTGAGTAGCATCTAATTCATATATGTGTTGTACTTTTGAAACAAATTTTTGGTAGGTCACTGCACTCAGTATTTACAATAAGGCGATTAGCCAGAATTCACAATTTACCTACTCTCTCATGATCGTCATTTTTTGTGCTTTTCGGCAGGAGCAATTCACCCTGCCAGAGTTGGATTAACTCAAGTTGGCTTAGACTGATGAATCCAAAAAGTTCACTGATGCCTTTTAAATGAATCAATTTAATACGGATAGTTTTCAATCGGATTCGAACCCACAACATACGGCATCAGTCGCCTAGCTGAGAGGCCAGAGACAGAACCACTCGGCTAAATCTCCACTCCCAATGAAGAGTGGTTCAATAGCCGGCTAAGTTGTTACATTTTTCTGACTGAGACCGCTCAACACGTTGTAGAGTTCGTGAAGCACTAAAGCACGCATGCTCACTATCATACATCGCACATACACACTTTATCGAAGCGAAGAAACAAATTTCATCGCTTTAACTGGACGAACGATAACCGCGGGGACAATTCTGTCCACCAGCAGTGTTACCAACCCAGGATAGAAAATACGGATAGTTTATAATCGGATTCGAAGCCACAATATACGGCATCAGTCGCCTAGCTGAGAGGCCAGAGACAGAACCACTCGGCTAAATCTCCACTCCCAATAAAGAGTGGTTCAATAGCCGGCTAAGTTGTTACATTTTTCTGACTGAGACCGCTCAACACGTTGTAGAGTTCGTGAAGCACTCACGCACGCATGCTCACTATCATACATCGCACATACACACTTTATCGAAGCGAAGAAACAAATTTCATCGCTTTAACTGGGCGAACGATAACCTCGGGGACAATTCTGTCCACCAGCAGTGTTACCAAGAATTGCGGGCTTGAAATACTTTGGGGGGACTTGAAAAAATTGTGATCATATAGAGGGGGGGGGGGGGCATTTGAAAATTCTTTAGGGTATTGAGGGGGGATCTGAAAAACAGATTTCAATCGCGATTCCTCCAGCCTCCCCCTAATCGTTTTTTCAGAATGTAGCCTTAGAATGCGCACTTGTTTTTGTAATGAGTTTTTTTTCTCCTTCGCCGTGCCACCTATTTGTTGTTTGACAATCTTACGCCATGGAGCTAAAAAGGAGCTCCTAAGTTTTGTAACTGTGTTGCCACTATTATCTGATGAGTTTGATTACCTAATGTGCCAAAGTAAGCAAGGGTAAATTACTAATCTGTGGAGGCTGCCACCAGATTATCACAGGATTACCTTTGACAAAGTCAACAACGAACACACCAGTAAGGTATAACACAAGAAAGGGGAGAAACTCTCAAAAGCCGTTTCCATAGAAATCTACTTTATGATAAACACTTCCCAATTTTACGAACGCCAGTAGTTTTCTAACATGTTGAAACGGGGAGAGTGCCACTTATGGGTTCATCGTTTGCTTCTTGGGGCTGAAAAACGTTGTTCGAAGCCAAGGAGTCAGTGTCTCGATGTGGTCCGTCAGACCTTAAGTCGGAACTAGAAACCTTTGACCTTCAGATTGTTTAATTTAGGCTCATATGATCGATACGGGTAAACAAATTACCCAAGATGAGAAACACGAACGTGCCAATCTACGTGTTTTTGACAGCAGCCGGTCAACGTTTGAAGGGGGAAACTCACCGCTTCTTGCATAAAAACTGACAAGTCGGCAAAAGTATTTTCATTTTCAATATTTGGTCCTAATTTGACCAATATAGCCTTATATCATTCGTTTTTGACTTACAATTAACATGCAAGACTGGATGTTTTGTAAACCTGCGAAGACAGATTGGAAGCACTACCGATCTATGCGTTGGGTCGGGGATATCGTTGTCACAGTCTTTTCGAACGAAAACGGGTATGTTTAGGCGATAGCAAAGACAATAATCGGTCAGTTGAACAAAACAAAAACTTTTGGACATCATATCTTTTTATTGCAGTTTTTTAACCCTCGTGAAACCCTGTGTAACAATATAATAAGTATTCTCTAAACCAAACCTTTCGGACACATCTTTTTATATCAACGTTTGGACAAGCCTTTAAAATGCAACTATCTTCTGTATGTCTGATGACTGTCAGGAGAAACACTTTTTGCGCTGCTGTCGGACTCAGTCACTATGTATTTCCCTTGCTTTTCCCGAAAATATATTTTTGTACAACCAACATGTTAATAATATACCTGTCGATTTGATGTGCAGAGACACACTGATGACCAGTTATTTTATTAGTTCTTAACCTGGTTAGAACATACTGCATATCGATTATGTAACCTAGCGAATGCCCTGAGAACCTGACTGCGACCTTTGTTTGATACGTTAGGTAGTTGAGTATATTATAGATTAACTTACACTGATTCATCCGATTGAACTATCATGGTCTTGGTAGCTCACTAACGTTTTCGGCCGAGAGGGCGAAAGTTTTAGGCCCAAGGGAACATAAGAAGTACATTGCATGCTTTCTGGGAAAGGAAAGCCTGTTTCCTTAGCTACCGTGCAAAATCCAGCTTTGACTATTAAATTATGGATTGTACAACAATTGTGTTCATCCATGGACTAATGTTCCAGTCCTTTTTCCAAGAATAACTTTCGAGCTGCGTAGCTAGTAATGTTGAGGTCAAGATATCCGAATCATTCGTGTTCGAAATGTTTCTTCATTTGTAGACAGAATACTCGACTCTTCTCGTTTTTGTTTTAATTAAGCGCACGGGTTCAATTGAAAATTCGAAGGAAAACACCGCGGTGTATAAAATCTGCGGGCATGGTCGCAGTCACCAACCGACAACCCCACTTGTATTGTAGAACACACAACCGAACGGTACATGCAATATATCGCTCTAAAACTTGCATCGTATGTAAAACATGTCTTGTTTTGTTCTTTGGAAAAAAAGCTAATACGAGAGTGCCTTTATATATTGCAAGGAGCATGGAGCTCCTTTTTTAGCTCCATTCAAGGATATGGTTGATAAACTGAACAAGTTGAAGGCGAACGCGTCGAGTTAATAATAGACAGTCGACTGTCTATGAGTTAATAAAGCCTTTTCCGTTCTTGTTCTTGACTTACACGGATATGTTCAGGACGAAGTCTGGTAAAGTTCGAGGCGGTGTCAACGTCATTTTTGCCGGGCCAGCCACCTCTGATACGTTAGCAAGGTGCGTTGAACACAAACCACGTATTCACGAGAGGTCCTTCTTTCAGGCCTGTTCGTTTACAAATGAATATTCAGGTTTGTTTTGCCCACTGTTTGTTTATGAATACATGAATATAAAGTGTCCACTAGTTTTACGGATCACCGCTGGACACGGCTTTTGAGAGTTTCTCCCCTTTCTTGTGTTATACCTTACTATTGACTTTGTCAAAGTTAATCAGGTGATAATCTAGTGACAGCTTTCACAGATTAGTGATTTACCCTTGCTTACTTTGGCAAATTAAGCGATCAATCTCATCAGATAATAGAGGCAACACAGTGACAAAACGTCGGAGCATGGAGCTCCTTTTAGCTCCATTGCGTAAGATTGTCAAACGACAAACTGGTGGCACGGCAAGGAGAAAAAGAAATAGTTACAAAAACTAGTGCTAACATAAGACAAAGAAACCAAAACTGCAAAGAAAGGTCGGTGGTGTAAATCTTTATTGGCAATACATATCGCAATGACACGTATTAAGATAAAATAAACCATAGTAAGAAGAACCCTGTGCTGACACCCCTACCCACATCCCAACCCCTGGGGACGGACTTTTGTGCTTTCCCCTATGCTTATACGACGTGAAAACTGAATAGGAGCAGTAAGGGAACTGTAAACACGGACAAGACTATGAGTTTCTGTAGACAGAAGTTTAATAAAATTGATGAAATTTTCACCAAACCCGAACGCATGCAGAGTTTGAAAAAGATGATGATGACTGGCACGATCAAAAGCTTTTCCTGGTCCAAAGAAAGAATACCAAGAGGAAGATTTATGTGATTATGAAAATGAATGCAATCTCTAATTACATGAATATTGTCAAATATCTGTCTGCCTGGAACAGTATAACTTTGATCTACATGAATGATATCTTGCAAAACTTGCTTCAAGCGAAGCGATAAATCTTTAGTGAGAATTCTATAATCAGAGCAAAGCACACTGATAGGTCTCTAGTTCCTAAGGCGGGAGTTATCACCTTGTTTAGGAAGAAGTGTAATAAAGCTCTACGACAGAACGTTGGAAGAAGGCCATTGGAAATTGACTTTTGAAAAACCTGGTGAAAATCTTTCCCCAGAAGAGACTAGGATGTTTTATGAAATTCACAAAGTATGCCATCAACACCAAGTGTTTTGCCATTCGCAATGTTCTTGAGTGCAAAGGTGTACTCATCAAGACTAACGGGTTCATCAAGTTGAGTAACTTTGTCAGCTGGTAATTGAGAGAGATCATGAAGCAAAGTTTTTTGTGCTTCAGGTGAAACAGGCTCAGCAGTAAAACGGTTTTGATAAAACTGGCGAGTAAGTTGACTAATTTCTCTCTGATTTTCTGTAATAGTATGATCTTCACGTTGGTTATGAGTAGTGGATTGACGATATCGTTTGTACTTTCTAAGTGAAAAGAAAAACTGTGAATTACTATAAGAATCACTGAGCTGTTGAGAACGAGAAAAAATAACTGCACCGTTGGTATCAAGTTTCTGAAAAGTGTCTAAAAGGTCGTTTTGCTGATGATATCTTGTTTCCAGAGAAGGCTGAGTATGAATCAATGATTCCAAAGTACGAATTTCTCAATTAGCTTTTGTTTTGAACGTTTGAAATGATGAATTCGTTCAACGCTGTACTGCTGACTTAATTCTTCAATCTTTCGTTTTCCTATATCCCACCTAGACTGAACAGAAGAAAATATATCCTTCTCATTACGCCAACCTTCCCAGAATTCCTTAATTAAAGTACAGTAATTGTGATCATTAAGGAGACTAGTATTGAGACACAAAACTGGATTTTTTTTGACACACGGATTCATATTTAAAAAAAAAAAAGAGGAAAAAGAGAGTGATCCGATAAATCAGTAGGGAGTCAATGGACACAGATTTAATTTTCGAAGTCAACCTTTTGTTAATAAAGAAAGTATCAATGCGACATTTTTGCTCTCCTCTCTGCCATATAAAATTATGAGACTACTTATGAAACCAGGCTTACAACGCTTACAACGATGTACAAGCGAAGAAAAAACTTGGGAAGACTTTAAGTGTGGTTAATTATAAGACGACCTGTCTAAATCGGAAAAAGAGTAAGAAATCGGAAAAAGAGTACAATTAAAGTCTCCCCCTATTACAATACTTTCATTTTCAAGATCAAACACAAGGAGAAATTTACGAAGACTTTGGAAGAAAATACAACGATCATGACCAATGGAAGGAGCATAATAATTGAGCAAATGAAGGAAGTGTCACCCATCCTAATATGCAAATGCAGTAAACGACCCTGGGTGATACTTTTAACAGAAACAACATCAACATTTTTTATTTCGCAGAAACAAAACTGCAACCCCAGCAGAGTTACTCGTACCATGAGAGAAGTAAATAGGCGCACGCCAAACAACTTGCCACTGAGCCTGCCACTGTAGAGTGAGTTTCTTGTAAAATATAAGATCAGCGTAATGATTAGACTTCAACAAAGACAAAATTTTGTACCGTTTTAAAGAATCATGACAACAATTTACGTTCCAAGAAATGACCGAAATACTTTCCATCACTAGACAAGCAAAAACAAGAACGATTTTACTTCCCATGTTTACTAAGCGCCAAGCTTTTACATCGTCTAACATGCTGTTGTAACTTTGTCATAGGTGACATTAATTCTCTTTTACATACTTTTCTTGAGTGTCCAAACATTCAACCGCTTCTAAGTGTTATTTCCACTATAACGTCTCGTTTAGTTTTACCTGGGCAAGCTGTAAACATTGCGTGGTTTTTCATTAATCCTCCTGTTAAAAACTCTGTATTTATTTATAGACGTGCAATGTCTCTCGTTGTTTACATTTCTATAATGGCTAAGTTGTGTATTCATTTAGCAAGAAGAAATGTGTTGAGGAACCAGGGTCCTGTTTATCCTTTGGAAATATTTAAAACCAAGATTTTCTCCACATTAAGACTTGAATTTGAGTATCATCGTCTTAATGAAAATTTACATTCTTTTAATATTATTTGGGCTTTTGATGATATTCTTTGTGACACTCATGATGGTCAACTCAATTTTCACATTTAAGAAACTTCCCTGCTTTTGTGCATCGCTAGGTTGTGTCACCTTTTTGAATTAATTTGTGATAGATTTAAGATATGTCTTTCTTGTTGACATTTACTTTTGTCAGTCATGACGTTTTCTGTACAATACCGACCATCACTTTATAGTGATTTTCTTTTATTTGTATCTTATATTTCCTTTGGTTCATTGAAATGTAAACATTTTCTTTTACAGTTTTAGTATGTAGGGACCTGTGTGAAATAAAGGTATTTGAAAAACTACAACTTCTTCTTCTTCTTCTTCTTCTTCTTCTAAAACTACAGTGAATGACTACATTTAACAAAACAATTGACAAGCAGTCGTGAAGTTTGAGAGACTGTCACCTACCAGTCGTAAAACTTAAAGCATCTGCTATCCCGGTTATAATTACCATAGCCTACGAATGTTCCGTCACTTCTTTCGAGAACTTTACCATTAAGAGATAGTCTAAGGTCTAACCAGATGTCAGCTCTGAAGTATTGATTCTTCGAGTAAACAGCAGAAAGAATAGTGTCCTCTTTTTTATATCCGCCGTTTTTAACTAGAGCCATGTTGTAGCTCTCACAAGTTGAGGCTGCGTCGTAATGCCTTCTTAGTGGTTGTGTGACTAGTAGCAACCTTGATGAATCTGGTGAAACAACATTGCGCAGACGTTAAAGTTTTCACTTTTTTATTCAAGAAAAATTTCAACCAGAAGCTCGGTTTATAAATTTACTTACGTTTACATGATCTCCTATCCAAAAGTAGGCGGTATGGTTCCAAACAATCACAATAAAATGATCCAGGCGTGTTGATGCAGTTATGTTCACACAGGTTTCCATAACTAAGACATTCATCAACATCTGTGTAGAAAAATCGTATACCATATAACTAATTTATTTGGTAAACAAACGTTAACTATGACGTCTATTAATATGTTAACACATTTAAAAAAACAGTGAACTCTTTCAGATTGGCGTTAATTGCTTACACTGGTAAGGCAACTTTAAGGAATGGCAGGTAGAAGAGGAAATTCGCCAAGGCTGATTTTTAGCTCAAGTGTGTAAACACGTGGGCTAATGTCATAGCGATGTCTATCAGTCTGTCCGTGTGTGTGTGTGTTAGTGTGTGTGTATCAGTCTGTTTACACGATAACTCAAAAACGCCTGAACGGATTCACGTCAGATTTGGTACACAGGTACCATATGCTACATGCAAGAAGTGATTAGATTTTGGTCAGTATTGCTTGCATATTAATAAGGTTATGCAATATCGTTTTGTTCCGTACATTGGTTTCCCTACGGAGACAGTTATGACAGTGTAGACATATATTAAGAAATACTGCACAAAATTTCATGAAACTTTTCACAGATGACAATCTCAGAACATTATGATGATAATGTGAGTGTCATGTCAATTATCTTTTCATTTGCATATTTAATGAACTTTTGTTATTAGTGAGATAACTATGAAATTCCTGCACCGAACTTGATGATTCTTGCAGCAAATATTGATCTGATATATATCTAATTATACTTAGAAGCATTGGGAATTGTCAAGTTAATAAATAGCTCCTTTGTATATTTTATGAAGTTTTGCTATTAGTCATATAACTCCGATTTAACTCCACCAAATGTGATGAAATCTTGTGCAGACACTGATCCGACTGATATCTAACTGGAGTGTAAAGCATTTAGTAGTGTGAAATTAATTAAGGGTTCATTTGCATATTCAATGAACTTTGTAATTAGGTATATAACTCTGACATTACGGCACCCAAGTCAATGAAATTGGGTACAGATATTGTTTTGATAAATATCTAATTGTACTGAGAAGCATTTGGCAGTGTCAAGTTAACAAATAGGTCATTTGCATATTTTATGAAGTTTTGTAATTAGTGATGTAACTCCAAAATAACTGCACCAAATGTGATGAAATCTGCTGCAGATACTGATCCGACAGATATCTAATTGTGGTGTAGAAAATTTAGCTATGTGAAGTTAATTAAGGGTTCATTTGCATCTTTAATGAACTTTGTAATTAGTGATATTACTCCAAAATTACAGTGTTAACTTTAATGAAACTTGCTACAGATGTTGATCCGATAAATATCCAATTGTATTGAGAAGTATTGAGCAATGTCAAGTTAATAATTAGCTCATTTTCATATTTCATGAAGTTTTATAATTAGTCATATAACTCCGAAATAACTGCATCAAACGTGATGAAAACTGCTGCACATACTAATCCGACAGATATCTAACAGTGTTGTAAAGCATTTAGTAGTGTAAAGTTAATTAAGGGTTCATTTGCATATTTAATAAACTTTGTAACTACGTATATAACTCCGATATTAAGGCACCAAATTTTGTGAAACGTGCTACAGATATTGATTTGATAAATATTTAATTGTGCTATGAATCATTGAACAGTATCAAGTTAATTTATGGTTTATTTGCATATTTAATGAACTTTGTAATTAGTGACATTTCTCTTAAATTACAGCAATAAATTAAATAAAACGTGCTACAAATGTTGATCTGATGGATATCTAATTGTCCGATGAAGCATTGAGCATCGTCAAGTTAATTAAGAGCTCATTTGCATATTAAATAAAGTTTTGTAATGGGTGATTAAACTCTGAGAGTACTTTTCAAAGTTGAAAAAAATCTGCTACATATAGTGATTACATATATCTTATTGTTCTGTGAAGCGTACTACTATTAATGAACCTGTTGTAAAACACGTGAGCATATTCAGTTCATATCTGGTTATATAATATGTGCTAACTTTTTGTCACGTATTCCGGAAAGGTCATTTGGGCCGTTAATAACAGGCCCGAATCTTTACAAAAACGGATAAATATAGAGGCGGAAGTTGCATTTTAGGGCTTCATCAACTTAATGTATTTTGAATCATGAGGGAAAAAGCGCCAAGCTTGGCGCTTTCATCACGTGATATGGCAGGGCCCGTCTTTCGATAGGTTTGACATTGCTTTTAACGTTCACAACAGGATGTGCGTATTTGCAATTTAAAATTGTTTAAGATTTACAAATACGAACAGTCTGGTGTGATCGGAAGTGAGTGAACAAGCGATACCAATCGGAAAATGGTCCCTACTATATCACATGATGAAAGCGCGAAGATTGGCGCTTTTCCAAAATGCAACTATTTTCATCCTTCTTTGTAAAAACTGCTAGTTATGAATGGGGAAAGCAGCTTTTCCCGAATAAGTGGCCCTAAAGCAAGCACATGTAAAAATCTGCCTTGGTGAACTTTCCCTTTCTCGAGGACGTTTGATAAAACAAAACCAAGTTTGTCTCGCGAGTTGCGTGATTTTATAAATTCTTTTAAGAATCTAGAGTTAGTTCGTTCATTTTTTAATATAGTGACACAGTTTTACATATCTAAATACATACATAGAATTAAATCCTTTAGAATATAACAAAAGTAAATAATGTGAAACTCCAGCCGCGTATTGGCTTGTGAGGCACTTTTCAATAAACATAACTTCCTGTGTGCATCGCGTTCTTTTAGAGAACTGAAGTTACATTTCTCCTTCGAATAAACATTTCATAAATACATAATGAAGATGTATTTATATGATTAACGGTAAAAAGATTCGCAAGCTCCCTTGGTTGTACATTATTGCCTACGTTTACAAATCGTGATCGAATATCATTCTCGTACAGTCTACACTCAAAGACAAAGTGAAGTTCATCTTCAACAACATTTAGAAGATTTATTTGGTTGTTTGTAGTCCTCATTTATACAAATGATAATGAATATAATGTTAAATAACAATAATTGGATCAATTCATTGAAGTTTTTTCAGGTGCGATTTTCTCAAGGCTTGCAAGGTATAAATCACAATTTCTAAGCCACAAATGCAGATGTCAATACCTTCACATGTTTTATTTTGCAATTCGTACCCAGTACAACACCGTATGTCAGACCCCTGGTATGTCGTAGGTCCGTCCGAGCAATTGCTGATATCTAGAATGATATAAATATCTATAGATGAAGGGTTTTAAATGCAAGTTGTATATCAAATAAAGGATAAAACAAGAAATATCAATACAGCAATCTTTTAACAGGTTGATAAAACAGGAAACATTATATATTATTGGCTGAATACATGGGTTTCGTGCTCGAAAGCAGGTGACAATTTGCCCGATGCCAAGCAATTTTACCATTATCGACCAGCATCAAACAGATTTTAACGAAAATCAAAGTAGCAGTGGGCGCATTGATATTTACATCTAGCGTTGTCTACTTTGACGTCGAGAACGTCGAAGGGCTTCACTGGACCGGATAACCACGGAAACCGATCAGTACATCCTTCACCAGCCCGCTAAAACCCCCCGATATTCCTATTCAAATCAATGCACTGATTTGTGCTCATATCAAGGCATGTAATAAATGCCTCAAAACCATAATTACAGACTACCATCGTTACCAATAGAAAATTCCATTCCATAAATGTATAAGTTGTCAGTGATTGATAAGGATAATTATTAGTGATAGTTAAAGTCTATGGTATAATGACTGAGTGATGTGTATAAAATATGTGTAACCTTTTGTTATGTCACAATTCATGCCCAATGTCTAACGCAAAAATAAAAGATGCATGACCATCTGCGTTCAAGACTATGACCCGGAATGCTTTGTACTTTAAAAGGCAGTGATGTGATTTTTTTCCCGTATAGCTAATAAAATCCTGACAGTGATTGACCAACATAGTTCATAAAATCCTGTTTATAGTGATTGTCCCACATAGTTCGCAAAATCCTGCTTATAGTGTAAACAAGTCAATAATCAATGGGTTGGGCTCATTCAAACCTCACTGCAGTACGATTATGATAAGATAAAATTTGTTGACAGTATATTGCCGCAATCGAAATCCCATAATGCTAATGAGTGCGCAATATGTTTATTTAGATAAATATTTGCAAGGAACACACTTAAACGTTACTTAAAAAATGTTTCACTTAAAACGTGAATAAAATGACATATTGGGCGCCCATCATTACTTGTGTCAAGGATAGGCCCCACAGTGCAAAGTATGTCCGATTGTTTGCCAGTCTCAACCAGTTGTCTTTTGCCTAGCAAGCTGGCTGTCAGCAAGACTGGGAGGGGAATGACACCAAGTATCTTAAGAAAATATTTTTACCAAAACCCTCAAAACCGTACTATTAAAAGCAAACTGCTATATGCATTTAGAATGGCATTTTCAATTATCTTTTGCGCACCGGTGCAAACTTATGTCTTAATCCTAAATATGACATTATTTGCTGAATAAAAATGACATCGCTGCACCTAGTTAGTCTTGAGCATAACTTTATGACCCTCTGAGGTCTTTAAATCAATTTCAGTTGCCTCTTTATGGCATTGGTGACTTATCAAAACACTTCTTCATTTGTTTAGTAAAATAATATCATATTTATGTGGAGGTCCATTCCGATTTCAAGTTCAGGGTACGTATTTCATGTACTCCATGCGATATTTATGCTTTAACTTTGACATTTTACCAATAACTTCAAAACAGAATGCAAAAACCATCACTGTGGAAATAATTATGTAGGGCATTGGGTCGGAATATCGGTCGCTAGCTGCAACCAAAACTGAGAAAGAATAGAGACTAGATAAATGCCGGTCCCAATGGTGACTGGGATGGAGGTGTCACAGCACGTTTCTTTCGCGCTATTTTAATTTAATTTCAATTGTTTCGACAATGATATTGCTAATTAAGATTTATTTACCGCGATGAACAACGAATTCAAAAACATCTAGGCTATTTCGATTATCCGCGCCGTTTTCGTGAACCAAAATTAACATTCTGAAGGTTACAGATTTCTAGTTCCGGCTTCCTTTCTAACCGACACCATCAGGACAATACTCTACATCTTGAATAGCATTCTGCCTCCAAAAGAAGAAAATGAAGAACCCATTACATAACTTTCAATGTCTCATCATGTTAGGAAACTGTTGGCGTTCGTAAAATTAGGAGATGTTTCTCGTAAAGTAGGTTTTTCTTGACACAGCTTTGACAGATTATTCCGTTTGTTGTGGGTGGCTGAATCAACAAAGGATCATGCTGGATTCTGTATTTTACCGGAATACTTTGGAATCCTGAGGGAATCAATAATGCATTGTAGTGCAGGATGATGATGAATGCTCTCGTGTATTCTACTCTATATTTTAAGAAATCTTCAATATGGTTTCAGCTATAGCTCTCTCTCTCTCATTTAAGTGGTGAAAACTACACGAACAGACAACGGCAGCAGTTTTATTTGACGACGCGGCACAACATTCATTTGTCACCCAAAATATTGCGAATAAAATCAGAAAACTTCAAACATCAGCACAGAAAAATAACTTTGGCTTGCTTCGGCTATAAAAAAATGTGTTTTGAAGTGACTAAAATACGTGTCATCGTGGACAATGGAAAACTAGTCGAATAAGGGACTGGACAGACATTGCAGGGGAGGGGACCAGTGTTTTCAAATGACTGGGCATGAAAACGTTGACTCTTCAAAAGTGTTTGCAATCGGCAAACGGCCTTAGAAACACACCAGTCGCCATTAAATGTGACATCGAAGCTACTGTTCAAGGTATAAACTCCGGATGCTGTCGCAAGCCAGTCATGCTGACCCTTCCACGGTAACTATATATTATAATGGCTTATTGCAGCGATATACATTCATTTGAATTAAAAAGCTGTGGAGTCGAAAACAGTATGACTGATCTCCTCAGCCGATGGTCCCTTCCCTTCCTACCAACAGCAAAATTTTGACCAACGGTAGTGACATGAGCCATCGTCCTGTAAAATCTGACATCTACCGCCTATTCCATTCATGGTAGTTCCCTCTTCCTTTTTTGCATGATCCTTAAACAATCTTCCCTTACGTGAAACACTGAAAATCAGAGTTAAACTGCGAGTGGTAACAACCTACTCACCGGGTACACTGCGTAACCTGCATTCTCAATGAAAAACACACTGTAATGTTATGCGTCAATATTCTACATCGAAGAGCAAACATCAAACTCGTAACTCAACTTCAACTTTCATAAATTGAACCAGAACGGAAGTGACACAACAAGGTTGGGGTCGCTAACAAACTAGCACGTATCATTACATCCCCCTTCTCAATAACAACAAAATATGAGAAGGAAATATTGCTGTCTCTAATAATGAAACATTATGCAAACACGTAATACTCTAGAAACTTCAGAGTTCAATGTGAGTCATTCAGTATTCTCAATGAGGTCTTATAAATGTCTTATACAAAGTCCTTTTTCCGCGCGGATGGCTTGATCAATCTACCTGAGGATGTTCTTCTCACATCATTCTGGTAAGTTTCATTAGTTTTAATGTTGTTATTGCTCTCTGCTAGAGCCTTGTCTGTCACTGTATGACAATGATGGGTTGATCAGGCTTGTCACTAAATAGTTTATTCTCATTCTGTGCATCAATGTCTCTTGTACTCGGGTCCTTGAACAATTCTGTTTTTTTTCTAAGTGTAGCTCCGTTTGATGTTTTGACTATGTATGATCTTGGTGCAGGACATTTAGCTGATTGTGGGTTTTTTAGACCAACTGTTATTCCAATTGTAACTCTGGACGGTCTCCAGCTGATCTGTCATAGTAGTACTTCTACACTTCCTGTCGTTGATAGAGAGAATTCATTATTTCTTCGTCCCCCTTTACTCTTGTAGGTAGGTTTGTTCTATCATTTCTATTATACAATAACTTTGTAGGACAAGCAATTCTTACATCTTATGGGGTAGCTCTAACACACATTATATTACCATGCCCTTTCTGTCGCATTTTGATTGGTCGAGCTGAACCGTGTGACCGACCACAAATACGCAATAATGGTTTGTTTATGTGCCCGTGATTATGAATAATATCGTAAATATCATAACTTTTCAGCTAAAACGTAAATTGTAATTTGTACAAACATCAGAATCAATTACAAAAAAATGGAACACTTGTTAAGTTAAGTTCGGGGGCCCCGTTGTCATTCACGTGGGAAATTTTCGTAAATTTTGACGGTTTTTGGGGGTTCTGATACATGACAACTTTTCCCCACACAGACTTAGACGGGGTGGCTGTGACCAATCTGACTGCAAATTGGTCATAGCCACCCCGTCTATTAAAAGTCATGAGTTTACTCTTCTTGTTTACGTACGTACTTATATCAGATGGAAATCTGAGGATTTGCGATTACATCAGGTTGACAACCCCCCCACAAGAGCAATGAATTAAAATAACTCTTCACAAAGCAGGCGGACAAATTTGTTGGTTCCACACATGTCATTTACTCTTTACAAAGCATGACAAATTAGTTGCTTCCACACATGTCATTACAAATACAACACTAACGTTCATTTGAAAGGGACAATTTGAAGCCGCCTATTAAAGCTCGTGTCCGTGTGCAGTGATATGTTCGTCGGTAACGCTGTGAATGAAACATGCACACAGCGGCCCACACAACATCGTAAGCTTACTATCGTGGTATTTGTACCTGAGTGGTACGTCCGTGATCGTATTTGAGTGCATAAGTTACCGCAGGCTACCACTACCAGTAACTGGCGGTTACTGGAAAAGCCGAGGGTAGCTTAAACTGAATTTTCCTGTAAACGTCTTAATTTTTCTTAAAGTACATCACAGCAACTGGACTGCGAGTGTCCTCTTTGAAAATACATTCTATGTATGTAAAAAGTGTGAAAGAGGCTCCCCACCTAACTATCCAAACTGTTTTTGTGTCGAGTTTGTGTTTGATTCGTTTCAAAACTGTGTTCCTACATTCTTACCCGATTGTTTGTGTTAATAAAAATGTTTGTTTCGCCTCGGATATTTGTAGGGAAGTATGAATTATTGTGTACGGTAATGTATTGTTTGTGTGGGGAAAGCTTATGGCGAGACGCAGCTGGATCTATTGTGTTACAAAGTTGATAGAGTGGCCCTTTGACGCTGGCGTTTCGAAACCCGAGTGTGGTTTCTCATCAGTCGCAGTGTAGATTCTTTCCTTAGTTTGTGTTTGTGAAAAATTATTTTAATGCATTTTAGTGGTCTTGCTCTTCGAGTAGCGAGGCAAGTATATTAATGTTTGGGTCTCGTTGTGAGTCCGTTTGGTGGTTCAGTTTGTTTGTTCTATGTTTCTTTACTTCAGTACATTTTATTTTGATTAGTGTGTCTTTCAGATTTTTGCCGAGGTTTGTGAATTTTTAGGCAATATGTACCACTGCGGGGTACGGATTTTATGTTTTCTAGATCAAGATACTTACAAGTATCATGATCGATGTGTTTGTTCTCGTACATTTTGTTTAATAGTTCGTGTACTTTGTTTACTGTTTGTTCTGTGTCGTCACTGGCTAG
>LD343962.1:283469-356811 GCA_001465055.1 Ptychodera flava | reverse complement strand
CGGAAAAGACAGCCAAGAGCTTCGTGAGGCGAGGCAAACATGGATTGCTTACGTAACCGCTTCACGCCTTAAACAATAGCTGTTGCCACTCTGTCTATGATATTACTTTGTGATTACACCACTTTGAATTTGAGCCCTCTACAACAACTCTCTGTTTTCTGTTTGACAAATATGCAGTGAACCACCGCAGTAAAGTGCCATGAAAGCCGAAAGATTTGATTTTGTGGATAAGAAGATCATGTGGAACGGAATCGAAGGCCTTATTAACGGGCTTGGCAAGCCTCTGCCGTTATTTTTTTGCTTTCCTCGCGCCCCTGCCCATAAATAAACATTACGGGTCAGCGCGTTGTAATAAAGGGAGAGTGGCTTCACACATCACCCATCTCGTCTTTTATGTGCTTTAATGTATTCTCTGTCTAAATTGTGTTTTGGCTGTTAGTGTGACAATTAACAAACGGGTTGTTAATTTTTTAATAAGCCATGGCGTGACATTGGCGTAGTCGAATGTGTCTTAGACAACCGTGACCCTTTGACCCCGCGTTTCGAAACCAGCTCGGTCTCTTCCTCAGTCGCCTATGTATATCTCTTTCTGATTTTTATATATTCTGTCGATCATGTTGATCTCTTGTTTTTCTAGCAGGGAAACTAGAATTTTATGTTTTGATCGTTTTGTGTATTTTTGTTTCTTGCTTTGCTGCAAATGCCGTGGACTTTGGCCTGTATCAGTATATCGCTAATGTTTGGATTTCTTTTGTATGCGATGATCGGTTGTTGTGGAAATAATTTCTTTCAGGCTTATTGTTTCGTCCTTGTCTATGTGTTCCCAGTTTTCGCACATTGTTTTTATAGCTTGTGTTCTTATATATATTGATTTGCTATATTTTTCGTTATGAAGACCAGTGTTTTCTTTGTTTCTACGTTTGTTGAACTGTGCTTGCGATGTGACTGGAGATTTCCTGTTGTTTTAGCCACGTGCGACTAATCTTGTATGAAGTGTATTGACCTTTGAAACAAAGTCATTTTTTTGTGTTGCAAGTTCTGATGTATCCTAATGTTTCGCCTTTGATCAGGCTTTTAAAGCGAAGATTTCAGGTGGCCTGATGTTTTATAAGGGCTCCCATAGAGAGCTAAGCCGAGCATGTGAACACCCTACATGAGTAATAAAAACGTTGGGCTGAGCATGAAAACGCCCTACATGAGCCAAAAAGACATTAGGCTGAGCGTAAATACACCATACATGAGAAAAAACGTGTTGAATTGTGGGCAGGTGGCCTGATGTTTTATAAGGGCTCCCATAGAGAGCTAAGCCGAGCATGTGAACACCCTACATGAGTAAACAAAAACGTTGGGCTGAGCATCAAAACGCCTACATGAGCCAAAAAGACATTAGGCTGAGCGTAAATACACCATACATGAGAAAAAAACGTGTTGCATTGTGGGCATTTTCAAGATGGCAGCCACCATGACAGCCTGCACAGAGAGCTCTGGTGAGTACATATTTTGATAGATTTAACCGCTGAAAAACATTATTTTGAAAAAAATAAAAACATCAGAGTATGTTTATGTAGGAATTCAAATCTGTCGATTTGTGCTTTTAGTTGTATGTGGAGTCCATCGAGATTGTGTTTGAATGTGTATATTTGGTCAATTTGTGTCGCATAATGTATTGGATTCTCCTTCTCCTAATGTTTGCGTCTTGTATGAGATGAACTCTCCGAGGATGATTTGGTGTTGGGATGAATTTCAACCCTTGCCCAGTGCATTGATTTTTGCTGTTGTTAACTTGTGTAATGATAGATTTTGATGAATCTAAGATTCGTGTTGTTATTTACGTTTATACTATTGTTCGGCATGTTTTTCATTGTGTTTGAGAGGTGCCTCATCTTGTACCGTATTTTTCTGGCATTTTTGTTGTTTTTCCTGTTTCTGCGTTTGGTGACACAGTATTGTGTAGATTTGTATTTTGCCATTGTGTTATGGTAGTTCTTGTTTTGAGAATTTGCTGGCCTTGAAAAAGGCCGTCTGGTATGAGTTTCAAAGACAGACCCGATTCTGTTCGTCCCTCTGGACGTTTATGTTTTGGGTTGTGTATAGCCTTTCGTTAGGCCAATAAATTATATCGCCGCTGGAGGCATTTGGCTGTGTTTCGTGTAAATTTGTATAGCGCCAAATATCCAAGGTTAAACCCAATGCTCAGTGGCGCTGAGTTACAATGAAAATGCTCTCTGGAAGATGTAAGTTTTTAAGCGTCTTTTGAAAATGTTGACCATTAGGAGAGGTTTTTATGTCCGAGGTACAGAGTTCCAAAGGACAGGAGCCGCTGCAGAGAAACAGCGGCGACCATATAGGTACTTATATTACATCTAGGTCTGTGAAGAAGGCATTTATCAGATGAACGAAGAACACGTGATGAGGCACAAGGTGTTAATAAATTCCTGAGATAATTTGGGATCTTGACAACTGTCAATCTCTGTTTATTGTTCTTTTTTTATTTCATTGAAAAACAAAAAAGAAAACAGAAACAGAAAACCCACGAGGAGAGGAAAACAAATTTACAAATTTCTTACAAATTACATTATAAGAATCTATCCAAACTTTCAATGGCTCTCCTAGACTTTGCAATATTTGAATTACAATCCAACACCTTCCTATAGTATTTTATATATTCAATTAGTGCCACATAAGTTGAAAGTTTTTTCGCAAATCTACAGTAGTAAATATATCTCTTTGCCAAAAGACAAATCATATTCCAACCCTGAAAGGTTTCCTCAGAGTTTTTAATCCCAAGGATGATTTCAGTCTCTGAAACTTTCACCCTACAACTAATAAATATAAAGTTCCATATTTGTTGCACATAATTACACCCATAAATAAATGTCTGATTGTTTCTGTCTCTTCCTTACAAAAAGTACAAAGATATTGTCAGAAAGTTTACTAAGAAAAGGAAACCTTTTAGTACAAACTATACGATTGATAACGTTAAATTGCAATGTTTGAAAGCCACATCATTCGTACCTTTCTTACTCAACAAGAAAAAATCGGTAAAAGTTTCTTTACAAATATCATCAAACTCCATACACCATTTTTCTACTGGTAGATAAGGCTTTGTCTTAACTTTAACTTCCAGATCAAGGTACATAGAATACATGGTCTTACAAATATTATTCTTAATAATGGCGTTATGTGAAAAGTTATCAAGAGTCTCCATATTAGAAAGAAATGTCCGTTTCCACTCGTAAGGAATTGCGTCAATTATACCAAGAAATGTTAGAAAATCGGTCTTAATATTCCATTTAGTACAAAAATATACAAAAGAAAGACATTTTCTGTCTTCATCGAGGAAATGTTTTATACAATAAACTCCTTTGTGTGCCAATGATCTGTAAAATATTACTTTTCAATTAACTAAAATATTGGGATTTAACCATACTAGTTGATGTACATAGTCTACTGCACAACTTGGATGATAAGCAATATCTGACCAAGCTTCAAATATTTCACTCCAAAATATATTATTATTTTTTAATTTATAATTGATCAAAAACTTTATTTCATTTTCCCCCAAAAGACGCATAACACCGTGGGGAAGTTCTAAAACACTACAAAATAAACATTTCCATAAACTTCTGTTCTTTGAGTTAAATAATCTCTGAATCCAGGAGTGTTTTAAAGATTTTTGAAACGTTGGCAGGTGTACCATATTAAGACCTCCGTCATTCAAACTTAAGCACAGTCTGTTTCTATTTATTTTATCCCGCCCACCATTCCAAATAAAATTGTAAAATAAGGAATCTAGTTTCTTTATTTGTGACCGGGTGAGGTTTGGGAGGACTGAAAGGCAATGAATAAGCTTCGGAATTGCCAAAGTTTTAATGACGGTTATTCTGCCAATCAACGTTAATGGTCGTTTTGACCATCCAAACAAAATATTCTGAGTGTGGGTAATTAGAGGAGTGTAATTTAAATCTGTTAACTTATCTAAGTCAACATCAAAAGTACAATCCAAGACAGTAAATGGTTCATCTGTCCAATTTAGCTTCTTGTTTGGCAAAATAAATTGTTTACTCTGTCGTCGCTCCCCAATCCAAATTGCCTTTGGTTTGTTAACATTTACTTTAAGCCCTGAAACGTCAGTAAACCTATCCAGAATGGCCAATACTGAGGAGAGACATTTTTCAGACCCATCCAAAAACATAAATATGTCATCCGCTTATTGCCCTAAAAGATAATAATTATCAAAGAGAGTAATACCATGGGCATCTGGAGCGTTTTTAAGTGAAATCGCCAATATTTCAGCGACTATGATAAACATATACGGTGATAAGGGATCTCCTTGACGTACCCCCTACTTAAGCTAAACAAGATGAAAAATAACCGTTTTTAAGAACACAACCGCTAGACTCTGCGTACAGAGTCGAAATCCATTTCCTAATGCCAATGCCAAAATTGAAAAAATTCAGCGCATTATCTATAGATGCCCCCTCGATCGAATCAAATGCTTTCTCAAAATCTATTAACAGAAGTAAACCAGGAATATTTTGAAGATTTGTATGGTGTAATATGTCATATATCAGACGAGTATTTTCACCAATAAAACGACCTTTGATAAAACCTTTTTGATCTGGACTAATTATAATATCCAGTACTCGCTTTATTTGCCCAGCAATAACAGAGGCTACAATTTTATAATCCGTATTCAAAAGAGTGATTGGACGCCAATTCTTGATGTACTGCTTATTTTTGCCAGATTTTGGGATACATATAATAACCCCTCGGCGCTGGGAAATTTAAAGATGGCCTGCCACAAAAGCTTCTTCAAACATCTAACAATCAGGTGACCAATATCCCCCCAGAAACTTTTATAAAACTCAGAAGGAAAACCGTCACAACCCGGACTTTTTCCATTCTTCATGCGTTTTAAGGCAGAACTACATTCATGAAATGTTAACAGACCTTCTTGTCGGAGAAAAAATGACATATCATTTGAACATTATTAATAGGACTAAGCAGAGCCTATGTGTTATCCTTCTACCAATCAGACTCTTTGGTAACTTTCATCCAATGACTGTGGACTATAATCTCCCGCCAAAAAAATGTTTATCCTTTGGTGTTCTATTACATTCGGTGCATGCGCTTTGGCGCCTTTATATGTAATTGCTACAGTTGTGTTCCGGTTGGCGCCTTTTTATCTCACGCCGTGTTCAGTAATAAAGCTTGTGTGTTCTCAGCATGAACTGGTATCGTTCGCAGTTCTGTGTATAAGTCAGACAAGAACCTTGATCATAAAACCCCATCACGACATTTTTTGGTGCCGAGACCAGGATTAGGATGTCTGACGAGGAGCAGCAACCAACTCAAGCCGAGCAACTGGCAACGAAATTGGCCAAGTTGAAACTCAAGCGCCGGGGACAACGTGCCCAAATGACGAGGCTGTTCAACCGTGCAGAACAACTCACATCAACGTTCGCTACAGCTGAGAACAAGACTGAAGCTTACAGGATACTCACAGCATTGAACACTCAACTGACTCAGAAATACGAATCTTTAACTAAGATCGAAGAAGATATCTTAGATAATACGGATGAAGCAAGCTACGATGCTGCGAGCCAAGAATCCGGCGACTACATGTCCGAGATATTCGAGAGAAACGACAAGATCACTGATTTCATCAAAAACAACAAACCGAACAATGTGACTGGCCCATCGGCGAACTCCGACACCGCTACTCAAGACACATCGAAGAAAACGGTCGCATTACCGAAACTACAGCTGAAAACTTTCTCAGGAAACGTACTCGAGTGGGTGAGTTTCTACGACACTTTCAAATCGTCCATCCATAATGATAAGAACCTCGAGAACATTCAAAAGTTCACATACTTACGCAGCGTTTTAACTGATGAAGCTGCCCGTAGCGTACGATTAGCGGTCTCGCCTTGACAAACTCCAACTACGACCATGCTTTAGAGCTACTCATCGAACGCTACGGACAGAATCATTTGATCATCGATGCGCACAGGACTGCACTGCGGCAGATTCCTCAACCTACGAGTGACATTAACAGTCGGAGATTGTTTTATGACACATTAGAAAGTCATATTCGCGGTTTACAATCACTTGGCAAAGAAGAGAACGCTTATGGAGAACTTCTCATTCCCATGATTCGAGATAAACTACCTAACAATATTCGGAAACAGATCGCAAGAGATCACGGAAACAAGGCTTGGACTTTACCAGAGTTGCGCAAAGCCATCCTACGGGAAATCGACGCCATTCAAGCCGGAGTTCCACTCGATGAGTTATCGGTTGCGGACACAGCAACACAGCCTAATATGACCGCTTCATTTCATACTAAGGCCGCATCGACGCGCACAACAAAGCCTTTGAGAATCAAAACATGCGTGTTTTGTGAGGGAAATCACTACACAAGTGATTGCCAAGTTTTCACCGACCCGAAACGTCGCTTAGACATTGTCAAACGCGATCGCCTCTGTTACAATTGCCTTGGAAAGCATCGCGTGAGCGATTGCAAGTCTCGTTACACTTGCAAGATCTGCAAGCGTAAACATCACTCTACCCTTCATGACCCCAAATCACCTGTTACATGGTAGAAGCTTAACCTCGCTACCATACATCACAGTCTCCGATGAAGAAATTGAAGACCCGACTTTTGGAAACCACAATGATGTTAACAGACGTTACGCACATTTGTCAAATCTCCAACAACAGTTCTGGAAGCGGTGGTCAACCGAGTATTTGACAGCTTTGAGAGAACGTCACTCCGGTTCCGGAAACAAGCACAATGTAATTAAAGTGGGTGGTGTTGTACTGATCCATAGTGATATCGAACGTAGGATGAAATGGCAGCTCGGGACTGTGAAGAGACTTGTTTATGGACGTGACAAGTTGGTGCGATCAGCTGAAATCTCCACCGCCAGGGGACACACCAACCGCCCTATACACAAGTTATACCCTCTTGAGGTAGCCTCTCAAGAATTATCATCATCTGAAGACAAAGATGTAAACGAGCGGGAAGACACCCATCGGCAAGAAATTTCTGCTGAGAAAACCAATGACCCGCCCCAGTCGGATAGACCGTCCAGAGATGCAGCCATTGCAGCCAGGATGAGAATATCCGAACTTTCATAAATTGTTGTAACTGTTGAGTCAATTAACTCTTTGAAATTTCTACGTTTTTTGTTCAAACGAATCATTTATTGATAATTCATATTGAAAGTGTTCATGATTATCTTTCGTCGCCGGGAGAATGTCGGAGAACAAATGACACATCATTTGAACATTATTAATAGGACTAAGCAGAGCCTATGTATTATCCTTCTACCAATCAGACTCTTTGGTAACTTTCATCCAATGACTGTGGACTATAATCTCCCGCCAAAAAATGTTTATCCTTTGGTGTTCTATTACATTCGGTGCATGCGCTTTGGCGCCTTTATATGTAATTGCTACAGTTGTGTTCCGGTTGGCGCCTTTTTATCTCACGCCGTGTTCAGTAATAAAGCTTGTGTGTTCTCAGCATGAACTGGTATCGTTCGCAGTTCTGTGTATAAGTCAGACAAGAACCTTGATCATAAAACCCCATCACGACACTTCTAAGTCGTCTCGTTGCTCGTCTGACAACTTTGGCACGTCTCCAGGACAGTAATCAGACATAAAAGAGTTAACGGTTTCCTTGCAGCCACGACTAGAAAAAAGGTTTTTGTAAAAAGAACTGGCTTCGGCAAGGACATCCTCATGCTTTGTTAATACCGAACTGTCACTTCTGATAAGTTTTTTCCATAGTTCTATTGATATAACGGCGCTTCTCCAAGTTACAAAATTATTTCTTTGGTTTTTCACCATTTTGAACCCAATTTGCTTTCGACCGGACAAGCACTCCTTGCACATAATAACGGCGTATTGACTCCAATTCGAACTGTTTCTTATCCAATTCCACAGCGAGTTTTCGCTGGGATTTAACTTAAACTGCTGGTCAAGACAATTTGTTTCTTTTTCAATTTTCTCTTGCCTGTCATTACGATTCTTTTTCAATCTCGCTGTATACTGAATTGTGGCTCCTCGTATTTTCAATTTGATGGTTTCCCATAACAGTGAATCGCTAATAGTAAACTCTGCCGAAGAGATGTCATCAATATTCCCGGTTTTCAAATACTCCACCAAAGTGTCCTTAATAATTTCCATTACAGAAGCAACATACTCACGGTCCGAAACAAGACTTGTGTTCCATTTCCAAAACCCCCCCTCCTCTATGTGACCTGAAGAAGCTAAGATTCAAAATAACCAAAGAGTGATCGGTACGGTAACCTGGTTTTAACATGCAGTTTTGTCGTCCGTGCTTCTACATCTGGTGTAATAAGAAAATAATCCAAACGGCTCTGTTTGAACGGTTGTTTTTGTCTCCAGGTGGAGATATGCTTGTCCGGATTGAGCGAGCGCAATATGTCAACTAAATAATATTCATCAATAAGACCATCAACAACAAGCTTGTATTGGCATTTGCATTGTTTCTACTCCTGTAACCCATTGTGTCAAGGTGATAATCACGAACTACGTTCCAATCACCCCGCAGATAAGTGAACCATTTTCAAAGCCATCGAAAAAAACGCTGTAAATCGTTAAAAAAACCAGGGCTATCTTCGTTTGGAGCATAAATGTTAACAAGAGTAAATCTTTTATCATTGACAGAGAAGTCGACAGCAATTACTTTACCTTCAGAATCAAGGGAAGTATTGTGAAGTGTATATTCAAAACCATTGTTAAACAAAACTGCAACTCCCCCTCTTTGACCGGAAGTCGAATTTATAATACAAGACAAACCCCATTCAACTTCCCAATTTTGTTTTTGTTCAGGAGGACAGTGAACTTCTTGAAGAAGAATTATAGAGAAACGTTTGCTTCTTATCCAATTAAACACATCTCTACGCTTTACTATTCAGACCCCGAACATTGAGAGAGGCTATCGTAAAAGGCAACAACATTTGCAAAAAAAAGATTGATGTAATTCCTCAAACGTGGGCAAAGAAACAGAAAGAAAAAAGACTAGAAAAACGACAAAATGACGAAAAACAAAGGGAAAAAAACGGACAAAAGGAACAAAAACACGAACAAGAAGACAGGAGGGCGACAAAGCAACGAACGCAAACGAAAGCAGAAAGAAACAACGACAGAAAACAGAACCAGACCCAGCTAAAACTGAAAGCCAGCGTGCTAGCATGAAGCTTTTCTAAGTTTGCAATGGAAAAAAAAACCTTCCGTTATATTGATAAACACTTGGAAGGGATACTATCTATGGCAATCATTTCGTGTCCATAAAGTCAATCTCCACGAAATTTACGGGAGAGCTTGCCTTGGTTTTCTTTACAAACGCCACGCCGTTCATGGTCCAAGCACTATGTCATTTCCGTTCCTTCACTATCTTCCTTGCCGAGTGGAATGTATCAGCATTCGTCTTTGTCAAATTTTCCGCAATAAATATCCGCTTCAAACCAGTAGGAAGACCGATGTTTTCTGTTATAATGTCTTTCAGTTTTGTTCTTGACACGTAAACCAGTTTAGCCAAATGGCAGGATTTAAACTTGGCGAAAACCACTGGTAATCCTTGCGTTCGACTCTTCAGCGGGTGACATATATCAAAGTCGCGCTCAATACATGTAACTTGAATTGCAATAGCCTTGCAAATCTTCATAGCACATTCTGTCGAAGTCTTGACAGAATTGTCAGACAATGATACTCCATGGAACTCAACTGAATACTTCCTAGCGTACTGTTCAAAAGAATTGTAACTCTCACAAATTCTTTCCACTTTTTGACTGGCAAACTCCATACCACTTTCCAGAGTTAACAATTTCCTCTCATGAGCGCTTGTTGTTTCCTCCAAATTTGTCAGAACTAGGTTGATATCAGCAATTTCACGTGGGGGTTCTGAAGTAGATGTGTCTATTTTGTCCACTAATTTTCTATACAGTTCTGTGTTTGACATGTCAGACGTACCTTGACCAGAAGGCCTGACTGTTGCAGTTGCCATCTTACTTCTTTTGTTGTCTGGAGTCACTGCCAACTCACTTCCACTGGATGACAAATTTCGGCTATTTTTACGCTTGTGACGTTTGCGCCTCATTGAATTCTGTCCAGATACCTTCCATACCAGTTAACTAATTTACTTCCATGGATTGTAGACTTCTCAAATGCACCAGGGTCGGACAAAAAGAAAACATTACGGAGGAGCAGGCATACACGTGCAGCTCGCTCGACACAACAGAGCGCCCCCTCTGTTTATTGTTCGGCGATGAACGTCTTTCTTGTTTGGCTGTGCTGCACAGTGCTTGATGCAGCGTAATGAAGTCAAAGCACAAGGTGACAAATAATTTGTCACAGTATTGCTCCGATGTTTTCACTTATTGATGAGATCAGCACTAGGTAGTGGCCTTGTAAGTATGCTCCTTGGTGTAGTTTATGTGTCGCAGAAGCGTTTTAATGCTCCGCTTTGTTTATAGTTGTCACCTCCTGAAACGAGTAGAGTGAATCGAGCCGGTATTGCAAGACTTCCTGATCTACAATGTCTGTCTTTGTTCTTGTGTTTTGGTTACTTATTATCATGAGGTCTGCAAATGTTGCATAAGATCTCCTTGCTCTTTTTTTATCACTTTAAAATGAGACAGGTCAAAGGTACAATTGTTTTACACAACTTCATAACAGTCAAAAAGTATGCAGTAATTCATGTCATACTGTATTACTTCATGCGTCCAGTAGTGTCTGATAAATGTCATTATTATACACCTACTGCCGTAACCTATTGGAGTTTGACCGTCCAATAACTTTCCGTATTTTGTATAGTACGCAGAGTCCCGAATACGGGAGACGCGCGACGCGCCTGTTTGACCTTTGACCTAGCGATTATCGGATGTAAACAAACTATTTTACGGTGAGTTATAGACATAATAACAACTTCCACCAAAATGTATTCGTAGTATAAGGTTTGAAACACGCTAAACACAAAACTGAGTCTAAATGCAATTGATTTTTATTTTAAAAAAACTAATAAAATTGAAAACATTAAGCGAAGTTTGCTTGTACTGCACTGAAAATTAATTGGCTTCGTGCCAACGCAAGGGACTTGTACGGCGCGGAGCAGTAATCGCGCGCGTTCCACTCATATCATGCGTGCTGCATCCCTCAATTTACCATAGAAATAGTTTATACGGACGATTAATGAAGGGAGGTGTATAATAATAGGGTTATACACAAAATACGGCCCTGTATGGACTCGGGCTCAGTGAGTGACCTATTGGACTCGCCTTCGGCTCGTCCAATACGTCACTCACTGAGCCCTCGTCCATACAGGGCCGTATTTTGTGAATAACCCTATAATACATTCGAGTCATCGGCAGTCAATTTCAATTCTTGATAACTAAGTTTGTAATTTTGTCAAACTCAAAATCTGTTAGCTTACACGTCATTCCTGCCATTTAGGGGTCACATTAGCATGTCAAGTTGTTGTGTTGAGTAAATGCTAACATTTTCTAGTCTCTTTACTGGATATCCAACATTCTTTGAAGCGTAATACTATTAATGAACCTGTTGTAAAACACGTGAGCATATTCAGTTCATATCTAGCTACTGATAGCAAGTAAGTTCAACCATTCGGTGCTCTCGTTTTCTGGTATGGGTTCAGCCATTTTCATCATTTTTGTCAAGTTCAGCCTGAATTGATCCACCAAATATATAGGATATTTTCTGTGAGGGCTTACAATCGGTGTTACGTCTAGCTTTACAGAAATGTGATATTTCCCTTTAGGAATTTACCAATACCTGTAAATCGACCAGGGTACATGTCCTCCAGCGTTGACGGGTTGTCTATCGGCTTTGGTGCGTCTGTTTGGAACACGTAGTGTCATTGCTGCTATAGTGTTATATTCAACAGTTGACTTGCGTGTTTCCCCAGAATAATCGGTCCTGGCGTATCAGCAGCAAGGAATTATATCTGATGTCACTGCTTTGTTCTGCTATAATCTCTTAATCTCAGATTAATAGAACCATGTTGATATACTTCTGTTCCATTGTAAGCATACAACTTCACATGTTGGCGATTTTGTAGAATATATATGTCACCATGAACTAGTCCCGTAGAACTGACCTGTGATGGAACATATTCTTGAATATTCTCACGGGTAGAACAGTTCCCTATGCTCCAGTGTCCACTTTACATTTCATCTTTGCTATTTGACTGCAGCCAGGAATTTGTGAGTCAACTTCGACAATAATATTCCGTTCAGTATTGTTTTGTCTATTGATAGCGTCAAAAGATAACTGTTTATCGTCATCATTAGAATCAACCTGTAATGCATGTACAGCTTTCTTGCTGCTGTCATCTTGATTACTATTTCAACCCTTCATACCTCAAGTGTTGCTTCTTGTCTGCCGTTTAGAAACAAAGTGCCTCTTGACACGGCTTGTCGGCTCCTGTTGAGCATTCAGTGACTTACATCGGGCTTTCCCGGTTTTACCCCAAGTACCATATTTGCTACGAAATGCTGGACATTGACCATATGGGTGGTCCTTTGCACAAAACTTGCAATAAGTTACACCATTGGAAAGCATCTATCACGGTAGTCAACGTACCTGCGCTTGCAAATGCTTTCATGTGTGCATGACTTGTGTTGCTCTTTGGGTCCTACCCTTCTTTAATGCGTCATCTATCGTCAGGTTTTCACCTTCACTTAGCAACTCTGCGGGAGTCATTCACTCGTGTAGCCATAAACTGGTCAATCAGACGATCAACCATATCTTTAAACTTACACTTCAGTGCCAATGCTCTGCAACGTGTATAAAATTCATTGATCTTTCTGTTTGTGCGCAGTTAAGTTCAGTCTCTGTACTCTAAAATGATCAGCAAAACCAACTGACTGTTTAAATCTATCCCATACGTTGTCAGTCATTTTTCGTTGCTCATTAGTTAATTTTCATTTTCTGGACAGATGTTCACCCTTTTCTCCTGCTTGGACGATAATGTAATCGTGTTGATCTTCTATAGAGCTTTTCTTTATGTCAAACCAACAATTCAGCCTCAGAGCAGTTTGGTCGTCACCACTCTCCCATTTCATTTTGCGACATTTTATTCCGTAATCCAGTGACGATGAAATGACGTACGCATATATACAGATCACAGGAACAGTGTCTAAATCGCCCTACTCGCATGTGTACGAGCACTTTGTGGTTGTGGCGGTACAGTCACTTTCAGCGTATGGTTACTTGAATATAACTACATTTACCACATATGATTGGTAGTCAGCTCACTCTCCGTGCTTGAAAAGAGTGGTTGACAAAATTTCGGTTCAGGCCAGTGTGACACGTGCATGTATACGGAACTTTCTGGAGACGTATTTGGGCTTGTTGACCACGTGCGTCATCGTGTCCCTTCCGTTGTAGAAAAACAGCGTAAATTCGTTCAACACACGAGTTATTCACACAAATATGACTTACAGAGTTCAAGTGGTCTCAGCATGCTTTACCGCTGCCGCCATGTAATGTTATGCTTCGATATCCTACATCGAAGGGCACACATCAAGTTAACTTGTAACTCAACTTCAAGTTTTATTACTTGAACCAGAACGGAAGTGACACAACAAGGTTTGGTGCGCTAACAAACTAGCACGTGTCATCACACATTCCTCTCATTCTTCATCGCTTTGAACCTTTCACCAGTTTCAGCCTCACAGGAGACTATTAACTCGTTCATTGAGTTCCTGTAATCAACAATACCGAATGTTAGTACTCTTTGTAGCTACTTAAACAGGTTACCTTCTCTTAATGAGATGAACGATTTTCACCGCTCATCGATCTACAGCTTTACAACCAATTTATTGCAGCATTAGTCGAAGCAGCCCTAAGTTACAACAACCAATACTCGCTATCAGTCCACACATTTTGCTAAGCATTTCAATTAACAGCTTACTCAACTTTGCTAAACCACTCCATGCCATCTTAGGGGCAGCATTCCTCGCCGCCTTGCTTCTATGTAAATCGAACTTAGATCCACCCAATGCCCACTCACTGGATCGACATGTCCACTTGGCACGCCGTAATTTTAACTTTAAATATAAGTTGTCGCCATTGGCATTACTTAGTCCAAGCACAGACAAATAGAAAGACAGACTAGCAACGTGGCATGCATTTTGTTCCATGGTCGTCTCAGTAGACTAGGGCCTTTTCATATTAAAATGAGCTTCACTGGTGTTAGACTTTTTGCGAAAAGTACGACGAGATAGCATCATGCTGCCAGTTGCGTAGCAGCCATACTTTAGGAGCTCTCAGGGCAGAAACACTGCTTCACGCAAATCAAAACATAACACGCCAGGAGTTTCTTAAACACGTCCTTTTATGACCAACTTTAAAAGACGATAAGACTGACCGTAAACGATTGAGTAAAACCAGATAGTATCGATTAAAGACTTTCAAATTTTGTTCAAACACGCTCATTATATATTCATAAAAATGTGAGAGGAATTTTTGAAATGGTAAAACTCACTCCCGAAGCTCAAAACTTTCCTGTTTTCGCCAGCACGCCAATTCCGCTCAGCACCACATCATAACAACAATTCGAACTTTGCATGACAACAACTCTGGACAGTAAACAAATCGAATAAATACTGTGGACAAACCCTTTCAAGCAATTAAATGTTTCAGACATGTCAACAACAACACGAACCGAAGAGTGCATGATCGGCACTTTCCGGAAAAGAGAGACGAGAGCTACCTGAGGCGAGGCATATGGAGTGCTTACATAACCACTTCACACCTTGAACAATACCCGTTGCCAGTCTGTTTTTCTGTTTGTCTGTGGTCGAAGATAATACATTGTCATGAACGCATACTTACTATTTTAATCGTTAGGTTTACCTGGCTCATTACTGTGTCTCGTATACAGCTTTGGGGCACATGTGGAGATCACTTCTAGCTGCCCCTCCTTCCCAGCTTTCCTTGTAACCCGCCCTGAGGGACTGATTACTTTATTTATTTATTTACACTTTTATTGAGCGGCCGAGTTACGTGTACAGTAATTTTCATCGGGGCTCAAGCAAAATTCCGATAATTACATCTACAAAGGAACATTAATTTTCACATCTTTCAAGTCATAGTTAGAGGTGTACAGAACAGTAGTTTGTTTAATTTCAACTGGTAACGCATCCACACTTTGTCAACATGGTATTGAAAGCAACGTTGACCATATTTTGAGGAGCATCTGGGTACATAAAAATCCTGGCGAAAAGTACAACGTGTACAATGACTGTACATTTCTCTGGACAGTAAACAAATCGGATTAATACTGTGGACCAAACCCTTTCAAACATTTAAATGTTCCGTTGGGGTGAAGTAGAATATTCGTTGTCTGACAGACATGACATTAAGTAATAAAAATAAATCCATTGAAGGGAAATGAAACGGAAGTTCGAAAAGTGCACATAGAGCTCTCTTATATAGTATAACACTTTATCAATATCCTTAACTGTTGTGTTACCCAAACTACATAGCAATAATCAAGAATACTTTTGAATAGACCATAATACAGTATAAACGCTGATCAAACTACACAGCAATAATCAAGAATACTCTGGAATAGACCATAATACAGTACTATAAGCTGATCAAACTACACAGCAATAATCAAGAATACTCTGGAATAGACCATAATACAGTACTATACGCTGATCTAACTAGACAGCAATAATCAAGAATACTCTGGAATAAACCATAATACAGTACTATACGCTGATCAAATTACACAGCAATAATCAAGAACACTCTTCAATAGACCATAATACAGTACTATACGCTGAGCAAACTGCACAGCAATAATCAAGAATACTTTTGAATAGACCATAATACAGTATATACGCTGATCAAAATGAATATAAGTATGAAGTTTACGTAAAAATCCAATGCGCATACTCTATATCTTGCATAAATTATCAATATTAACATCAAAAGATAAGGTCCCATCTAAAAATTTAACTTTGAATTAACTTTGGAGATCGTGTATCAGCTATTTCAACAGTCAGTGGAACTTCGGAATTATTCAAATGACCCAACTTAAAAGATGAAGTTATCAAAATGCACTTTGTTTTCCTTGCCTTTATAAGTATATGATTATTGGTTATCAAATAAGAAATTGGTAAAGTGACAATTAACAGCATCATTGACTTCATGAATACACTTTCCCTTCGTACGTAGTGCTTGATCATCAGCATACATGTGAAGGTTGGAGGAATTAACAGACAATTAATGACATATTATTAATAAAGATCATGAAAAGTAAAGATCCTAAAATAGACCCTTGCGGCACTTTACTTTAACCCAAAATACTTTCACACGAAATTTACCCCAGCTCCTAACCGAAGCATAGCTCACCTCTTCCCAATATCCAGTTCATATATTAGCATTAGATAAGCACTAACGACTATAACTCTATGGTGTCAATGTGCCTTTGCTGCACAGGTACCCGGAGAACTGATTCAGACACATGATGACTGAAAATCTCTAGCATACCTGTTGCATTTGAATATCCCGTTTTCCAATCATCTTGAAGTTTTTATGCGTAAAAACCTTTTTCTCAAACAGTTTTCTAGGGGTTCACTTTGATTGAACTCCTTATTGTTTGCATGTCACTCTATCATCTTATCAGTACTTAGGTGTTTTTATTTTCAGAGTCAAATTTACAAGTAAAATATACTGCACAGTCACCACATTCAAGGCAGAAGAGCCATATAATTGGCGGCCGATTCTTTCTTGCCATGTTTAGTCTGCAAATTTCCCGTTATGCAATAAACGTGCACGTTTTGCCTTTACCGCCGAGACTGTGTCCTATCTGACTAAGCTTGGTTGTGTGGGTGATTTGGAGAGCCAAAGGGGAGCCCTCGGTGGTCACCAGGGTCCATTATTACACTTGCATGCCTTGTCAGTATTTATGTTCATTAGAGTTTTTCATGTTGCTGAACAAGGAGTTCTTGACAACCCTCTAAACCTCGCTTAGTTCAGGTGTGTCACACTCAGGGATTATTTACGCATGAACAAAAGTTCATTATTATTATTATAGGGCCTATGACATGACCAACCTATCTTCATTGCATTAGCAGCCTTAAGTATAAATAATACGTGAAGTAAATTCGTTATTGCTGAAAACCGTATCGTTAACCATAAAATAAGCACTATTTAACCCAATCACAGCAATGCCCCCCCCCAAACTAGAAGTGCTCTTTGGGCGATCTCGCAAATACGGAAATGACGCAACCGAAGGTGCGCAGTACCCGCGAAGCCTAACCGAGATACGTAGAAGTCCATAAAGAATTTAAAGGACTATCATGTATAAAAATATTACCCATGCCAAACCGCTATATTGCGTTAGGGTGCTCAAAGTTCCCATTGATGGTGTTTTGTTATTTAAGTTTCCAAAGACCCAGGATTATTTAAAATTTGATCGAAAAGTGCAGCCAGAATGATATACACCACATACCGTACCGGCAGATTGGTGTTGTGCATGCAGTGATCATGTGTCCGCTTCCTTCGAATCTGTGCCAGATCTGGGATTCAACTGGGATTCAAAGTGCGACATACTAGTTTACTGAGGCCGAATTACATGCTCATTAAGCTAATATTTGTTCAATCTGTTTCAGTGGATACCCCGGGACAAAGAGGAAAATCGACAGCTAATGAAAAATTGTCAAGTGTGTGCGCCATTTTTATTTGGCTAGTCCGACGGTTGCGATGCGCGCATATCTCCAGTCGATAGTTGCGATAGTACATATTATGTAAGGGCCAAAACATCCTCCATAAAGGGAACTACCGGTACTACCTTATCATAAACTCATTTTTAAAATAAATAAAAGGAACCATACGTGGGAGAGACAGTCGCTTGACTGTAATGTCGTCCCATCCCACCGAATAAGAATCCCCTCCAATATCTATAGTATACGGCCGTTTTCCATTGATCATTATGACAAGGCGTGCTCGTATGTCCCTACGACTTGCATCTACGCCACCTTCTCTGCGTTTTCCTCAGCATAGTTTTTGAGAGAGAGAGAGAGAGAGAGAGAGAGAGAGAGAGAGCACGGAAGTGCAGTCTCACGCCTCGAGTGCACCATAGTTGTTTTACGTAGGGTAGAGTAACATAAACCGTCAGTGCACGGACACTGTAACATTTGCTCAGTCTTCATTACCGTTGAAAAAATCTCATTGAGTTTCCACTAATTTAGTCTCGCCTTAGGTTGTAGATCATGATTCAAGCAAGAAGGTAAATTCAATGTTCAAAAGCCCAGGAGATAATCCCAATAAATCTACATTTGCACATATAGTCCTAATAATTTCATATGCATTTCTTATTCCTGAAACAGTCTAGACAGACTGTTCTAAATCACTGCTCAGGCAAATTATGTTGTGACTGTACTGCATGGCCAGCCTTGTTTATCTCATTACACATTCATGCAATTTATTTATCCTTATAGCACGTGAGTAAGTTTTGACAGGCATCATATACCAATGGCCAATTAATAATGAGACAAAAAGAGGCAAGGGCTCGGCTCCGCATCCATGTGCATTTACATCAGGCATATCTTTGTTTAAACTGATGGCACGTGATTATGTCTTGACATCCATCAAAAGAAAGGGCCAATCAAGAACAAATACTGTAGAGGCAGCAAAATCTGTGATAACCAGATAACACTTGAAACATTTCATCGCCCAAGGTCATCTAGCCATGCATGAACAGACAATTGTATGTGTACGCGCATGGGGCTATCATAGCACACTGGCTGAAGCGCAAACTGTGCACTTTGAGAATGACTTACAACAGCGTAATCGTACACATTTTATTTGGCTTTATTTATGAGAGCGACTGTTTTGACTAAAGATATTTTTATTAATAAAAAATATAACAAACTTTATTCCCCGGCCACTGGAAGTAGTGACAACCATATTTGCATGTGAATAGAATAAGAAAAGGTCGATACTAGTCTGAGCTCAAGTTGTTGAAGCCAAAACAGAGGGTGAAGCCCTGGTCAATATAATTTCAATGCCCGTCGCTGTCGGCTCCTATCGATGCCCGTCAGAAAATTAGCCTACTAATCACTGTAAACAGACAACTACTCTTTATAAAACCTACAAATTAATAGTCCAAGTCTCTAAAATGTTGATTTTCGAACAAGCAGTAATGTTGATCGTGTGATTGTACACTCCCGGTGTACACTGCTCAGTCACGTCTGTCCGGTCCGTCACTCACGAAACTAGCCTCTCATTATGATTTACTTGAACAAGTCGCTATCTCAACACGAAAGGCCACTGCTAGTTATGGAAACCAACAAAATAACGGCCCAAGATTCCACAAATATTTATTTCCGAACCAGTGGCAACGCGGAGACAAATCTATCTTGTCCGCCATCCTTCATCGTATGTCACGCCACTGTGTTTCAATGTTTTGGGCTAACGTACGGGCGTTGCATTGTACTGTCAGTGTCATATATGATCTCCACAAGCATGCTTCAGTGAAAAGGGCGTGATTGAGGAAAATACTTTCGCCGATCCGGTGCACATGGTGAGAAATTTGCCTAGCGAGGCAAAATACCATGTTGAATATTTTGCACAATGGCACAAAAGGAAAATGTCACGAAAAATCTCCCTTTAAGAGATCTAGAATGGCTGAGCAAACACTGAAACAGCTTCGAATGAAATTTTTACTCAGCGTACATAGCTACTTTCTCTCGTGTGTGGCAAGCTTATACGGCGTAATTTGCTATCATTTCCTAATATCTACTTGGAAGTTATTGCTGTCGCCTATTTTTTTCTCTCAATTGGTTCGGAAAAGTCACTCATGCCAACGCTCTGCTCGCTGACACGATCGAAATCTGCATCAGGTAGGAGCAAACGCCATTGCAGTGTATGGCTGTACCCCAGCCTGCGGGTGGTAATGCGCCAGTCAATGTAAACCCCCCCACCTCGGGGTTTAGTGGGGGATTTGGAAATTAGTCCCGTGAAATCTGCCAAATGCCCCACCCCCTGGGGCAAGACAATCCGGAAAATTCCCACCTAAACCAAGTAAATCCCCCACATACGGGGGTGGAGAATTTGTAAATTCCTACAACCATGTCACTCTTTGGAATTTTCATGTCGTAAACAACCTGCATCAATATAAAAAGTTCATGTTCAACTTTAGAACAATTTTTATCATTTAAAACAGGGTTTTGTGACATTTATGTTGTTCACAAATGTCTATCACAATCAACACAAATAGATCCAGGAAAATAACATACTTTTCGCATTTGTTTTTCAGCCACTTATACTGTGACCAGATAAAAGTGTTGAGGTGTCACTGTCACGTCACCTATTTTGAAGCAAACATTTACAATATTTTTCAGTCTAGTTTGCTTGTATGTTGTCAGGCATAAACATATTTCAGGCTAGAACAAATGATTTAATTAGATCAAAACACCAGATGTATCACACAAGACATGTCGCCTCAATAAACTAATTAAAGCTGATAAACAAGATACATGATGTCCAATCTCACAAGTGCAGCTTTTTTGTCTTCTCTCTTTCATGCTACAAGCACAATGACACATTCTACATCAGTCATGCACTGATTTAAAACTGATTTATAACAAGCAGAGGAATGAAAATTCACAATTATCCGTGTTTATTCATCACAAAACACGGCAGAAAGATACTGTGTAAAACTCAACAGAACAGATCATCAGAATGATCACACTGATGAAACAGAACTATATGGGTCATCATGAATAAATTTGATAATACATTTAGCGGACATAAAAAGGAATCCCGTCGAAGAACATGTTTTCCAGATACACAAGCAATTTAAAGGGACAAAGTCGGCCATTTTTCATGAATTTTGTTTGATGTGAGATACTACTTATATTGTTTGACGTGCCGAAAGAATGGCTGACCATGCTATATTTGACTCCGGTTTTAGACACGATACATGCAAACCATAGCGAAAATGAATTAATGGTCATGACCATTAATTCGTTTTCGCGATGGTTTTACTTAATTTGTATAAAACTGGTGTCGAATATATGTATGGTCACTCATTCATTCAGTATCTTTCAACATGTCAAACAAAATAAGTAGTATATCGCATCAAACAAAATTCATCCGAAATGTCACGCTCACGTGGGAAAATGTGGGAAATTTTGCGTATGGTATGTTCAGTTTTCCAAAAAATAAGAATACACGGCGGATTAAAATCATTTATTTAGTTATCGATATTTAAGCCATCAATCACAAATATACTGTCATACACACCTCTGAATATTGCTGCATCGCGTTCATCAATAGCCAGTTGAAAAGCTGCTTACCGGCCCACGTGGCCTTGACAGCCACCTTTCGCCATGCTACCGCTCTGAACAACAACATACCATTACCAGGGCCTGAAAATGTCTGTTTTTTCCCACTGGTCCCAGGGACCAGTGACCTGGGTTTTTTTTACTGGTCCAAAGGTAAAATCCACTGGTCCTCAAAAATTTGCATAACAATACAAGAATGATTCATTTCTCATACTCATGTTATATATGCATTTCTATCATATTTGCTTGGGCTTTACATACAGCATAAACTGCCAATCTTTTTAATACAGACACACTGCATAAACATTTACTTGGTAGTTTTCTCAAGTTCTTGTACACACACTTGACATGTTTTTTACTATTGCTATAAAGTTCACTTCATTTTTATAATTGCCAAGCGCTTGATTCTTTTCCATTTAAATTGTAAAAAAAAGGTTGAAAACACCAAATATCTGAGAGGTACTTTTTTTCCTTTGATAGCAATAGCAAATTGCCATGGCGCTGTTTTGACAAGCTAGGCGGTTCTTGTTAAGGTCAACTACAATCGAGCTAGGGGGTCTTGACTATATAAGGAATTCAGCATGGTGACCTTCTAAATTCAGAAGCTTGCTTGCTACGGACGATCGGAAAGTTGTAATGAGACTCCTTCCAGAGGATTTTACTGCAAAATACTACTTTGATAGACAGACATATAATATATGGCATACAGCAAGTCACGTACTGTATGGACGTGGTCGTGGTCGGCATGGTCATTTAGTATAAGGTGTGGTCAAATGCAAGAAGTACTGACATAGTGGAAGGCATGTGCTGTGTGGTCGTGGTCGGTATAGTCGTATAGTATAAGGTGTGGTCAAATGCAAGAGGTGCTCATTTACAGAAAGGCATGTGCTGTGTGGTCGGGGTCAGCATGGTCGTATAGTATAAGGTGTGGTCAAATGCATAAAGTGCAGACATACAGAAAGGCATGTACTGTGTGGTCGTGGTCAGCATGGTCGTATTGTATAAGGTGTGGTCAAATGCATGAAGTGCAGACATACAGCAAGGCACGTACTGTATGGTCGTGATCAGCATGGTCGTATAGTATAAGGTGTGGTCAAATGCATGAAGTGCTGACATACAGCAAGTCACGTACTGTATGGTCGTGGCTGGCATGGTCATTTAGTATAAGGTGTGGCCAAATGCAAGAAGTACTGACATAGTGCAAGGCATGTGCTTTGTGGTCGTGGTCGGCATGGTCGTATAGTATAAGGTGTGGTCAAATGCAAGAGGTGCTAATATACAGAAAGGCCTGTGCTGTGTGGTCGTGGTCAGCATGGTCGTATAGTATAAGGTGTGGTCAAATGCATGAAGTGCTGACATACAGCAAGGCACGTACTGTATGGTCGTGGCCGGTATGGTAGTATAGTATTAGGTGTGGTCAAATGCATGAAGTACTGACATACAGCAAGGCACGTACTTTGTGGTCATAGTCAGCATGTCTCTATAGTTTAAACAGTTATGATTGTGGTCCCAAGGTCGTTTAGTACAAGTTGTGGTAAATGTTAGGAATTAGCAAATTATTAATAAAAATCCGGCGGTGCACTACAACCTTTCCCCCACAGAGATTTAGATTTGGTGGCTGTGACCAATTTAGCTAAAATTGGTCACATCCACCACGTCTATTAAAGTTCATAGTTTACTTTTCTTGTTTACGTACACTCTGATATCACATGAAAATCTGGGGATTTCATATTATATCAGGTTGAAACCACCTACAAAGGCTATGAATAAAAATTTACTCTTTCCCAGACGAATTAAAGCGTGACAAGTTAGGGGCCGTCGATAATAAAAGCGGACGCACAAGAAACATAATTCCTTCGTTTTACTTGAAACCCCCTCCCTCCCCCCTCAAAACGAAAGTTCTTAAGTGACAAAACCACCTCTCCTATCCTCACGCCCATGAAAAAATACCGGAAGTTCACTTTGATTAATAAACCTCCACTTTACGCGTGTCACTTTTTAAGACAGAAAACATTTTAATGTATTTCGCATGTAGGAAAATGTTTCACGTACATATTTCACGCTGAAAAAGCATACAAGTTTTATTTCACATTTATGTCTTTTTGTTGTTTTTTCTGTATTTTGTAGTCATTGTTCTCGATGAACGCGACGGTAGTTTTTGTAGTTTTATCTACGGGCTCCGTTCATGTTATGTAGTTAATGTTAGTGTCTCAAACATTTTAAGAGGGGAAATTGAAATGGCCAGAACAGCCAATTTTGACCAACCTTGTTCAAGAACCCGCAAAATGTATTAAAAACGTGCAATAGATGTGTTTACGGGGAAAACATTACGAACATTAGAATTGAGAGAGGTGTTAGTAATCCAAGGTGACAAGTTTGTGGGGAAAAGTTTGAATGGTTCATATTAAGCATTACACTTGGTAGTTAAACATAACTACAGGGGTTTGAATAGGAAACCGAAATAAATGCTAAAAGCATAACCACCGAAAAAATCGCCACATATTATTAATATTGTTACTTTAATATCGAAACATGTACTTTATCAACATACATGAAAACGGTAATCATACGGGCGATTTCGGGACAGTAAGGTGCGACGTCAATAGTTCAGTTTCTGATTAAAAAAAATTCTTTAAGTTTTGCACTCCCTTGTAGCTTAATTGTTCAATGTTGATTATTTGCTTATCGTGACATCTCCATTCATACTTGAAACAACCTCGATAGAAAACTATACTATCACACATATATGATAATGATCTATGATATATCCACAATATTCCAATAAAACACATTTATTTCTTATAATTTTTTAGTTTACTTTTGGTCTTGGTCGATTTTTTCCACAAATGCAACAAAAATATGTAATTTTAAAATTCTCGACCATCTCAAACTATTATATTGATTTTGTCTGATGGCAAAACTTTTTGGGACCACACAGTACGTGCCTTGCTGTATGTCAGCACTTCATGCATTTGACCACACCTTATACTATACGACCATGCTGACCACGACCACACAGCACAGGCCCTTCTGTACATCAGCACCTCTTGCATTTGACCACACCTTATTCTATACGACCATGCTGACCACGACCACACAGCACATGCCTTGCACTATGTCAGTACTTCTTGTATTGGACCACGACCATACAGTACGTGCCATTCTGTATATCAGCACCTTTTGCATTTGACCACACCTTATACTATACGACCATGCTGACCACTACCACACACACATGCCTTGCTGTATGTCAGCACTTCATGCATTTGACCACACCTTATACTCTACGACCATGCCAACCACAACCACACAGTACGTGCCTTGCTGTATGTCAGCACCTCTTGCATTTGACCACATCTTATACTATACGACTATGCTGACCACGATCATACAGTACGTGCCTTGCTATATGTCAGCACTTCTTGCATATGACCACAGCTTATACTAAATGACCATGCCGACCACGACCACACAGCACATGCCTTGCTGTGTGTCAGCACTTTATGCTTTTGACCACAGCTTATACTATACGACCATGCTGACCGCGACCACACAGGACATGCCTTGCTGTATGTCAGCATTTTATGCATTTGACCACCGATTATACTATGCGACCATGCCGACCACGACCAAACAGTACGTACCTTGCTGTATGTCAGAACTTTATGCATTTGACCACACTTTATACTATACGACCATGCTGACCACGACCACACAGTACGTGCCTTGCTGTATGTCAGCACTTTATGCATTTGACCACACCTTTTACTTTACTACCATGCTGACCACGACCATACAGTACGTGCTTTGCTATATGTCAGCACTTCTTGGGGCATTTGACCACACCTTATACTATACGACCATGCCGACCACGACCATACAATACGTGCCTTGCTGTATGCCAGAACTTCATGCATTTGACCACACCTTATACTATACGACCATGCTGACCACGACCACACAGTACGTGCCTTGCTGCATGTCTGCACTTTATGCATTTGACCACACCTTTTACTTTACTACCATGCTGACCACGACCATACAGTACGTGCTTTGCTATATGTCAGCACTTCGTGGGGCATTTGACCACACCTTATACTATACGACCATGCCGACCACGACCATACAATACGTGCCTTGCTGTATGTCGGAACTTCATGCATTTGACCACACCTTATACTATACGACCATGCTGACCACGACCACACAGTACGTGCCTTGCTGCATGTCTGCACTTCATGCATTTGACCACACCTTATACTAAATGACCATGCCGACCACGACCACACAGTACATGCCTTGCTGTGTGTCAGCACTTTATGCTGTTGACCACAGCTCATTCTATACGACCATTCCGACCACGACAACACAGGACATGCCTTGCTGTATGTCTGCAATTTATGCACTTGACCGCAGCTCATACGAAATGACCATATGGACCACGACCATAGAGTACGTGCCTTGCTTTATGTCAGCACTTCATGCATTTGACCACACCTTATACTATACGACCATGCTGACCACGACCACACAGCACATGCCTTGCACTTTGTGAGTACTGCATGCATTTGACCACACCTTATACTATACGACCATGCTGACCACGACCACACAGTACGTGCCTTAATTGCTGTATGTCCGCACTTCATGCATTTGACCACAGCTTATACTATACGACCATGCTGACCACGACCACACAGTACGTGCCTTGCTGTATGTCACTTCTCTGTGCATTTGACCACACCTTATACTATACGACCATGCTGACCACGACCACACAGTACGTGCCTTGCTATATGTCAGCACTTTATGCATATGACCACACCTTATACTATACGACCATGCTGACCACGACCAATCAGCACATGCCTTGCTGCATGTCAGCACCGCTTACATTTGACCACACCTTATACTATACGACCAACCAACTACAGAGTGTGAATGAACATCATCAGGTCGGCATTAGTGCACTTAGTCCTCATGTAATAGGTCTCTGTCTCTCGATGGCCATGTAAAATATACGTGGATCGTTATGAGACACTGAGTGAGCTGTCATTGGTACGTGTGAATCATCACTATCAACTACTGTAGTCTACTACACTGGGGTGTACTTTTCGTTAGGCACTTTGTGCATGCATTCTGCAGATAATCGTGTAAGCACAACCAAGGGTACGAGAGTTCACCCCTATTAGGCGAAAGGTGTTTCAAAGCACACTGTACATGCACCCCGCCAAATCTCGTACGAGCATCCATAATGGTACGAGAGTTCACATCTAGCTTGGTGGCGTGTGTCTAACCCATTCGTGACCGTAACCTCGTAGGAGCCAATCACAAATGTACGAGGCATGCACCCCGCCACACCTCGTACGAGCATTCATAGATGTACGAGAATTCACATCTAATTTAGCGGCGTGTGTTTACCCAATTCGTGACCGTTAGCATGAGACCACTACCGGAACTCACACTCCAAACAGTGGCGGCGCTCTCACTTGCGTTTCACTTCTGCTCCCGCTTTCACCACTGCCACCGGTAACTTTGCATAATAAAGGCGCATGAATATCGGCAATGCCATTCTTTTGTAATATGTCAGGCGAGGTCAATAATGTCATATCAAGACGTCATTGACCTAGGTTTACCAAACCAAGTATAGCGGTAAATTTTAAATCCGCGGTAACACGAGTTTTGGACGCGCGCAACCGAAGTATAAACGTAAAAACCAGGACAGAAGTGCTACAAAGTGTTTGGAACTCAAAAGGAGACCCCAGGAAGGAGACATTGTAGTATCACGATCCCTACAGGCTACGGGAGAGGCGACAGCGAGACACGGGCAGCGAGACGATACCGCGTACGCATATGAAGACGTCGCCGTACTCTACATCTGATTTTAATCAGATTGCGGGAAAAGTATCATATTCCTTCTCTTGACACCGATGATGAAGCGAAAAAAATGACTCTGTTAAAGGGACGGCACCGTAGTCGTATGTCCGTTGAATATAATTCACCGTGATCAAATAAGCATTTTAAAATCATGTGGTATATCAGCATGTAAACTTGACATCAGAGGACGTGGAACACCGTTGGTAGTTGAAGGTGGGGACAGCAACTTTGAAATAGCAAGAAAATATGTATACATATGTATAAATATTTGTCTTTGAGAATCACAATAAATAAAGTGAAAATGTCATGTTTTAGAACGCGGATTTTCAAAGTAAACAATAAAAATTAGTCCACCGCTCTAGCTTTAAAAATATAATTAAGGTCCTTAATTTTGTCAATAACATAACAAAATGCCGAGTATTAAGCCTATTTTTCACACAACTTTTGACACCTTTTATGTTTTGACTGGGAAATGTGCCAAATTTTATGAAAATTACAATGGAAGAATAGAATTTTCTATTATCTGACGTAATCCTATGGCAGCAGACGTAATTGCTCTCTTTTCTGCATCATTTTCATCGGATTATATTGTCTTCAAACTTGAGACCACATCCAACAAGGATGGATGAAGTCTATACTAAAGATGAGAAACAGGAATATTCGTGATATTTTGCGGCAAATCGATATATCTTGTTGAAATTGGTAAATCGACATATCGGTATTTCGGCAATAAGCTAATTTCCTATTTGATTTTCACACTTGCATTTTCGGTCAATCCCTGCATGTACTGATGTATTGATATCTCGCATGACGGTTTGTATACGGGACAATCTTGATCGCCATAATTTGCTTCCTTTTTGCAAACTAAACACCGTCAATGTAACGTTTTAGAATCTAAAGCATTTGCGGTATATTTGGCGGCCATTCAATTTTTGGAATATTAAACCTAATAATTTATATTTGAAGTATTCTGGGAAATGTGATTTTTCTATAACATGTTGCATTGAGTAACATTCGATTCTAACTTTAAGTTTCTCATATATCGCTATTGGACGAATGCCCAATATTGTAATAAAGACTGTATCCCTTGAATATAATGATAACTGCGGAAATGAAGGCTCGCAAAAACGTGACTGCAGGCAGTTTTATTTGAAATAGATAAATATTAATGATGTTGTCATCATTATTTTAATATTGGAAACCCTCCTTTGATACTCAACAAATCGTCGTATGTCAACCTCATCACATTCCGATGACGACAGCAATAGGCCTAAAGTAATCTGAAATTTGCTACTTCCTCTTGTGCAAGTCGTAGCATCTCTGCTACCATGTCATTTGCCTCAATCGACACGATGTCGTTCCCTCGAGACTGGCAATTGCAAAATGGTCAATGTAGGCTCAGAGTTTGAGAGAAGGGAAAAAAGGCAAGCGACATAGGGTATATTACTCGGGCAAAAAAATAAGTAGCCCTTATTTTATTACTAATGAAATATTATCCTGAGATAGTTTACATTACGAATTTCAAAGTCGTCAAATTTCCTTTTCCAAACAAAGTTTTACATTCACGACATTTTAAAAAATAGCTTGAAGTAAAACCATCCACAAAGAAACTGCAAATGACGACCGAATTCAAACGAAATAAGATGCCGCCATCAACAAGGCTCTAGTTACATAAGATTGTATGAATCCTCAACACTTTGACATTTGTCGACAATTTTTTGTATTCTTATATTTTGCCACTATGTCAGCAAATCACCTAGCGATAAATTTAGCCCTATACACCCCTCGGCCAAATCCCCACCAAAATATCGAATGCGACAATGTACTAGAAATAGATAAATTTAGTATTAGACTAAAAACAGAAATACCGAAATACCGAATACATATTATCAAAGGGAAACAGTAGTCGGAACTGCGCCTGTGCGAGTTTCTTGTTTACAAACAATGTATTTCGTGCACGATATCTAGATGCACCTCATCATCATAGCTGTAACATTTAAATTATACGATGTAGATATGACAGATATGTTTTAACTTTCATCAATCACCATCGTATCTTGGATACAGTGTTTACATTGGTCGTACGGGTCCCATACGACCTTTAAGCGCAGCTCCGACGACTATATCCCTTTAAATATAACATGTCTGGATCAAATATTATACGTATTCATCCAGTTATAAAACGATATTATTGAAATAATCATTTTTGCCGTATTGTGTACGGCGAAAAAAGAATGGCGTGCAACAAGTTTTTGACAGCGTGTCGTTCAGATGCACTTAAAAGAAAGGAAAGTGATATTTAAGCAATAAATCTATGTCCATAAGCTTATGTCTAATATATTTTTTGCCGCAAAATGTCACGGATTATTTACAAGTAATTTAAATGAGTGTCAGAGGCATTGTGAGAGTATCATGTAATAGAAACTTTCATTTTTGCTATTTAGTAAAGTAATGATAGAAATTTAAATAAAATGAAAAAAAAATTAAATACAGTCGTTCAAAATGTATTTACACGAAGACACAAAAGTTTTTTTTTCCTCATCAGTGAGTGCTGCTAGTTTTGAAAGCTTCTATGAGAATCTTTTTTATGTTATCACTCGTAAAGTTCATTTCAATGCTGACCATTACCTGGTAGTAGTGTTCAAGATGTGATCATGTTTCATTGTACTTGCTCACTTTCAAAAGTGTGTTATCATGCAATAAGTTGAAAAATGAAAGTGCCGTTTCAGTGTTTTCTGCTTCGTGCCACCCTTCACTCACGTTATTGTATCAGACACATTCACCCACGAAAAGTAGGTCCAATGATTTTTCGCAAATATACGACAAAAACCAACATAAGGACATCTTTTATACTTTATTCTTTAACTTTGAAATTAAATATAGCCATACAGAGCATGACATTATTGAAATTTGCAATCAAGCGAAGTTCGTAAAAATGTGGTAAATCACCACATTTTTGTCACCGGTGGCAGTGGTGAAAGCGGGAGCAGAAGTGAAACGGAAGTGAGAGCGCCGCCACTGTTTGGAGTGTGGGGTGAACTGCATACCTTTGATGACGTAACAACATGGCGGCAGCATTTTTGCGGAAGCAGTAAAAGTTGCTCGCCGATACCGCATCTTAAAATGCGAATTTCATGCACAAGCAATGCACAAATTGCAAAGAAATTTGACAAGTCGATAATAGATTGATTGTGCTACAGCTCAAATGGGTCAAAAGACGTTTTAATTTTCATATCATAGGCCCTTTAAAAAATAATAATAGATGAGGAAATTCGATGGACATTGCGACCAATCTAAAACTCTAACCTCATTGACAATTGGCTTTCGCAGTTACGTTTTTCCCGAAGGACAGACCCGAAATAACATTGTTTGCCACTGCATATATTTGGTTTCTGTCACGGTCAGTCTGTAAGGTTCCCATCATGTAATTTATAGGCACTTGTCGTCTTTGCCGCCAATCCTGTGTCCTATCTGTCTTTGCTTGGATGTGTGGGCGATTGTAAATTTATTTTTAAACACATGGTTTACTATAGATAGAGCGAAAGAATCTGTAAAGTAATCTTACATAATGGTTTAATTACTAGAAGTATGATATTTGTATTACCTTTATGCCTTTACATCTAAGGTCGTTTAATGGAACCTTAGTTAACTTTGGTAAAAATTTAACATAAATAGCATATCATCTAACCTTTGGTTTGTTATGCAATGGCATATCGTTTTCTGCTAAGCATTTCAAAATGGTGTCAATCAATACAGCCTAGGTTCTACGTACCTTGTCCATATACTTCGATTTCGCACAAACTCAAGTCTTCCACACGGTTTGGTATATCCAAACTGACGTACCGACCAATCATTTTCCCAGGACAGTTAACAAGTTTTCTGTTTGCGTCGACTTCATCTATGGGCTGACCACAAACTCCATTATGTAGGTGGTTTTTATGGTCTCCTACACGTAATCGAGCTCCCAACAAGCGATATGCTACAAATAAACCAGATATGAACTGAATATGCTCACGTGTTTTACAACAGGTTCCTTAATAGTAGTACGCTTCACAGAATGTTGGATATCCAGTAAACAGACAAGAAAATTTTAGCATTTACTCAACACAACAACTTGACATGTTCATGTGATCCCTGAATGGCAGGAATGACGTGTAAGCTTACGGATTTTGAGTTTGACAAAATTACAAACTTAGTCATCAATACGATGGTTTCCATCGGGTTCTAAATCACAACGTACGGTTACCAATCACCTAGCGGAGAAGACACAGACAAAACCGCTCGGCCAAATCCCCAATCTCAAAAAGATTGGTTCCATAACCGAGCTAAGATGTTACAATTCTGACTGCGCCCTCTTCACATGCTGTAGAGTTCGTGAAGCACTCGCGCTCGTTCACACACTATCATACATCGCACAAGCGAAGCAATGAATACAATGCGTAATCTGGGCGGAAGAATTGAAATTGACTGCTGATGACTCGAATGTATTGACATTTATCAGACACTACTTGACGTATGAAATAATACAGTATGACATGAATTACTGCATACTTTTTGACTGTTATGACGTTGTGTAAAACAATTGTACCTTTGACCTTTCTCAAAAGACCTGTGAAAAAAACAGCGAGCAAGGAGATGTTATGTAACATTTGCAGACCTCAGGATAATCACTAACCAAAACACAAGAACAAAGACAAACATTGTATATTCTGACAGCAGTTCAATTGAGCACACGAAGCGGAGTGGCTGACAGACTACTGATAAGACTTGACGTGTATACGGTCTACTGCCAGAGTAACTATCTCTGACCACAGGGGAAGGAAATAAGTCCCCTGGGGACGGGAGGGAGGGTTTTTTGTGCAACGGTTTACCTTATTTGATTTTATTAATTTTGACTGTGATATTTTAAATAAAGATTTCGACTCAACACCGTCTGACTGCTTTATATATTACCGACAAGTCCTTATCTTCTGTCCAACTTGTATATACACCACTGTAATTAGTCCGAAAACATTGCCAACTTGCTAATTCGCTGTACTGATCAGCAGATTAATTGATTGAGTCAACATCAAAGCCGTCCCACACGCAGTTAAATAAGGAAAGGGTTGAAGATCACAGACAGTGCCGTCCGTAAAACTAGTGGACGCTTAAAATATTCATGAATTCGTAAATAAACAGGAAGGTACACAACTTATTATTCATAAATAATTTTTACGGTAAAGGAGCTCCCTAGTGACCGGTCATTGAGAGAAATTACTGAAAAAAGTCGAAAACCTGAAAGCCACAACCTCGCGACCGGTCGTGTAGACAAATCTTGGCAAAAATTTCACACTTTACACTTACAGCCACGACCTCACAATCGGTCGTGGAGAAAAATTACCAGGAAAAAAGTCAAAGCCTGAAAGCCATAACCTCATGACCAATCATTAAGACAATGTCGGACTACATTCAACAATTTACAGCCACGACCTCAACCGGTCGTGGACAGATAATGAAGTCGATTACCTGAAAGCCACGGTTGTTGAGAAAATGCCGTGGAAATACAACACTTTACAGCCACGACCTGGCGCGAATGGTTGTAGAGAGAAAATATTGGGAAAAACTTGGAAACCTGAAATCGACGACCGTGGAAGCTTAAACTATTCTCTCGTGGAGAGAAATTGAATTAAATTAAAATAAATCTGGACGGCCTCAAGGAAAACAGTAACGTTCAAATTTTTTAATGACCTAGATTAAGTTCCTGACTACATTTTCCTGCTCTAGGACTTTGAAAATCTAAGTCCATGCATATGCTTTTAGCTCATTCATATCATGTGCTGCCGTCGTAGAGTTGCGTGTTTGAAGAATGATAATGGTGGAAAGTGCGTACAGCGAAAATGTATAAAAGTCAGCGTGGAACCTCTGTTGTGCGCAACAACCTAAACGCAGCCGCGACGTTTTTACAGACAGAATACACAGACAATGTATCAAATACCATGAAATCGTTTTTATTGAAAAGGCGTGCTTGCAGTACTAGCACATTTAGTCCGCGGGCTAGAGGGGCCCACCATACTTAACAAAAAAATTGAATTAAAAGTTTATGATTTTATCCATCTAGTTCTCGGAAACTGAAGCGAGGGCTGTCGGTCTTTGGGAGAAATACTGTAACTTACGCTAGAAATTGACGCGGAAGGGAAAAACACACTATAGTAACATTTTTAAATGAGAACGGGCAAGAAATGTCAGCAAATTCGTAAGCCTGGTAATACCCGGCGTAATACTAGGAAGTCTAAATCGTGTTCCTTGCCATTCAAGATGTTTTGTTGATACGATATCGATGTGCACATGGTGGAGGTTCGTTTTGAATACCGGTAGGTGAGAAGTTCATTGGTATGGATAGTCGCTGATATATTACAGCGGGGAGGCTGGTAAACGAGTCTGTCACAGCCGATGACGGTGTGCTACGTTATGATAGACGCCAGATGTACGGTGACGATGGTGGCATCGAATAATATGGATAGTTTATAATACTGGCATACACGATGACATCAATCTATATTGAGCTGCCTGCAGAATCTACCTCCTCGATTGACAAAGGAGGTTTGTGTAGATGCAGAGGCAGGAAATGTGATACCTCGCCCTTCAGCTCTTTCTGTGAAGGATTTACAGAAGTTTTGGTTATATTCTCGAACTCATCGTTAGCAACTTTTTGTGACAAAAAGGACACAAATTGAATCCTTGTTTTGATTTTGTAGGATTGATTATGTAGCGTGCTCATATAAAACGTTTGCTCATTTTGAGCATGATGTACGAACTTTGGCATTATATAACATTAAACGCATAATGGGAAAGATGTTTGCTTCTGGACTGGAAATAAACAGGTTTGAGGTCAAAAGGTTCTTCTTCCGACCTCCGCTCTTACGGACGCCATCGGACCATGACCGACTCAAAGATGTAGGTTGGTTAACTGGCTCAAGATGACCATTTTAGACAGCGTACTTTGGCATGTAACAGTTCATCGGTATAGCGATGCTTTTGAATATTTTGAATATATATGAACAGAAGATCCCTACAGAACTTGATAGTACAATTACAGCTGTAGAATAAATGATCAAGAGACTCCGTTTCAAGCTTACATTAAGTAAAAAGTGCGTTTGTAAATTTCTGTGGGTTTAACTTGTTCAGCTGTTTGTTTGTATACAAAATATTATGGAGTTATTGGAAAGCTCCCGCCTTACAATATATTGATAAATTGTTTGTAAACTGATACATTTCCTTCTTATTTAAACTATAATTCTTAACAATTTTTATCCAAAGTTGCTTGACTTCTCGGAATGTCTATAATACGATTACTTAAATTACTTTTCAAACTCCTTTTGCTCAAAGAATCTAATTTAAAAGTACTGCCATCACCGACTTCATTAAAGATTGGTTGATAGTTAAGCTGCAAATTAATCTGCTACATAGGACATATGGCATGAATGAGGTGAAACCTGAGTATGCATGGATTTGTACTAGTATTCTGCATACTCACAAGCTGTTTACAATTGCATTTCTGCTAATTTTCTTAAACCAAAAAAGCAAATTGTACTTCATGGAAGGTAAAAAGGAGGACTTTGTTCAATTTAAAAATTTCACCCTTCTCAGTCTCTGCATGTTTCTTGCATTGTTTGATGTATGAGCTGCAAATGGTGGGGCTTTAATGTGTCATGTAAATAAGATGGTCAAAACAATGGGAGTATTGAATCAAATGTGAAAAGGACAGACATATTGATAAATTTAAATTAGTCTGAAACCTGTATTAATTTTTGTTGCAACATTACTTTGTAGATGAATCTTTTGCAGGATATAAATATGATACAATGAAGATAAAACAAGGAGTTGCTAGAAGTGTTTCAATCATGTACATACAGATAACCTCATAGTTGTTTTCAGTAACAGTCAAATGTTTCACTTTTGCATCATGCACACAAGACTTAAAAATATAAACATTTAATTTTTGAATTCTTGTCAGTTTTACTGATTGGCTGTTGGCTCCACCACATTGTACATGTACATGGTTCTCATGAATCAGCTTTGCCCCAGAGTGTAGTGATTGTCATGTCAGCACTGTGATTGAACAATTATAGTTAATTTTCTGAGTAGGAGAAATAGTTTTGATAAATGGAACAAGCATCGGGTTCCATGGTTCAACACACTTTTATTAGATAAAGACTTTCAAAGTTTCGATCCTATGCGGAAGATCTTCATTACGATATATAAAACTAGTCCAGTATACCAGCTGACAAGCGCTGATAATGATAGCGTACATTTTCAAAGACCACATTTATCACTCTTGTTTAGTCACTGCAGTTTTGCAGTGACACAAAGGGCAAAAGCAAAAGAAGTGAAATCAATATGTAAGCAGCAACTATTAGAAAAGGGAGATATCAACAGATATACAAAAAGCTATGTTGTCTGATAATATAAGATAAAATTGACAATATTGTCTCACTTCTATTTTAAGTCAGTCAAATATTGCAGAAAGGGAGTTGGTAGCAGATGCTTAAGAAGATGTCTTCTTCGATAGTATGAGATAAAGTCACTCATACCAGTATTGTCTAACTTATCAAAAGGGGAATGGTCGAATAAACATACTAACAGCATGTCTGATATTTATGAGGTTATTCCCATAGTATTCTATATATAAACTCAAAGTTAGAAGTTTGACATTATTGTAGACTTTACCCCATATCATCCAACAGTACAGAATATAACACATCTGCCACCATCTTGTAGGACCGTGCATGAGCGCATGCACAGTCCCTTCACTACACATCTGGTAGAGTGACTGTATCTGGTAAAGCACTGGACCTGATGCAGAGTCTCTGTACCAGATGTGTAGTGGAGGGACTGTGCATGAGGTACAGTCACTCAACCAGATGTGTAGTGAAGGGACTTTACAATTGGGTACAGTCACACTATCAGAAGTGTGGTGGAGGGGCTATGTATGTCAGGTACAGTTTCTCTACCAGATGTGAGGTGGTGGGACTGTACACGAGGCCAACTGTCATCAATATCTATGCTGTGTTAATTTTCAGTTCCATAATATATTTTAAATGAACACATTTGCCAGTTACCAAGATGACACATACTTAAATTGTACATAAGTTTTGTTTTGCTGTATAGATGCTTAAACAAATGATAGTGATACTTATTTGCATGAATCAACAAGTTTGGATACATGTGTTTTGTTGATAAAATACATCATTTAGGATTAAACTTACATGGGTCAAACCTCGAAAATTGTAATTGTACTTTGCTCAAGGAATCTTTCATCTATTTTCTTTTTATTAAAAAATAAGATCAGTGTTCTTCCTGCAAATATTTTGATCAGGCAAGCACATTTGTCACTCAAAATACCAGAACATTTCAGAAACTGCAAACAAAAAATAATAATTTTCTTGAAAACAGAAAGGTGAGCACCCTATTTCTTTTACGGTAAATTTGGCAAATATCATCACTATCTCAATACATCATAAATAAGATAATCCCTAGGAACCTCTATACCAAATATGAACGCTATCAGACAAGTAGTTTTTGAGAAACAACTTATTTGACCATTTTGCTCCAAAAATAATACAAAACTGCAGATTACATTATAAGTTCAATAAAATATATCAAGTTCATCTGTAGGAACCTGTATACCAGCTATCAAAACTCTCAGATGAGTAGTTTTTGAGAAACACATTATCTGACCAAAATAGGCCAAAATTGCACCCAAAATACAAAATTATAAATTTCATCATAATTTGATTATATATTTTCATCATCCCTTTGAACCTGTACACCAAATATCAAAGCTGTAAAATTAATTTCCGACAGAAAATGGCAAGAATTGCCTTAGAAATGTAAATTTGCGTATTTCTGCACAATTGGAAGAAACATGAAATTGGTCATCCCTAGGAGCCTAATTCCCAAATATCAAAGCTATCTGACCTACAGTTTTGAAGATTTTCAAAGATTTTTTTGACACAAATTGCCTAAAAAATACAAATATGTAAATTTCACCAACATTTGAAGAAATGTATCCGAGGTCACCTGCATATTGAATTTCAATGCAATTTGATAAGCGGTTTCAGAGAAGAAGATTGTTTTACAAAAATACAGCAAAAACTGCCCAAGAAATGCAATTATGCAAATTTCACCATCATTTGAACAAACCTTACTGAGTTAACCCAAGTGAACTACACATCAAACTTCAAAGCAATCAGACATTGTACTACTAAACTCTGGGGGAATTCTGAAATTCATAATCTAAACCAGTATGACTAAATGTTAACAGTCTCACTCACTAATTTGTCTTCTTATATTGCAGGAGACACAGATACTATCATATTAATAAATGATCGCCGGTAGATGTAACTGAAAATATTCTAGTATGTATGGCAGCTGTCTATGGATTAAAACTCATCTTCCACAATATTTCAGAGTTTGCAGCTTCACTTAAATTATTATGAACATCACGAACTATATTCGCCATAAATCATTGACAAACCTCGTTTAGTACACATTATAATCTGCTAAATTGATGATACTGAACATGTCTTTTACCGCTGTCTGTATATCATCATTTCACATAAAAATTTTACAAACCTTAGTCAGGACCTTAAAGCTTTATATATCCAAATGTGAAGGTTCATTTCATATGTAAATTGTGTATTGTGAGAACATGACAAACACGTAAGCAAAATATTCAACCTTACATTCTGACAAAAAGTTTTTTTTTATTTTTAATTCCGTTGAACAATATTTAGTCATTATTATGTATCGCGTATCTGAAACTCTTTGTATTGCACAGTCTATTTTTAAAACAATTGAAAAAGGTATTGTTAATGAGTATTTTTAAAACAATGATTTACAAAAATGTTGAACCGTACAGCGGCTACCAAAACAGCTTCAAAGATAATAAGTTCTTCCCCGGCGCACTGCTCAGTGCACTAACACGTATGATATTTTTATTGTGTTTGAAAACCAAAATAGATGATATTACATGACATCAGATTACTTGAAGCAACTTACCATATCCATCTTGCCTACTTAATAAATGAAGCCTGAGCACTCGATATGACTTCAAAAGGTCAACTTTAAACCATGGTTCGAATACTTCATGGGAATTTAAACAAGAGCCCCTGACGCCATCTACACCAACATTAGCATCGTGATGTTGCTTTGAATCTATTCGTTGAACAGCATGTTTCCCTAAGGCGAGGTTTACATCTAAAGGGATTTGAATAAACCGAAGATAACATACATTAATGAAGTCGAAGAACAAGGTGACGAAAGAAGGCGAAAGTAAACCTGATAACTTTCATCAAGTGTCCGAAAGAAGTTGCTTAACGTAAGAAAGGCATATGTTAATGTACATGCTCAATGTTACTGCATAAAATAAATGATATCTTCAATCTAAACACTGACGCCATAAATTCACTTAAAAACAAACACAGAAAACACAACGAAACCAAAAAATGTGACAACAAAAACAAAATAAAGCACTGCACAAAACAGCGAATTCTAAAATAAATACGACAGTTAGAAAATGTACCACAAACTAGGTCAGACCACTAACTAATCACCTAAATAAGGCTCTATTGTATGCAAATGCGATTTTTTGGAATCGGCAGCTCTCGAAAGGTAGCCAAAGACTAGTACTAAATGACCTCTCTATTACATGTTCAGAATCATTCTCAATGCTTAGTAAATGCAAAGCTGTAGCAACTGAGCATATAAGAGAATGGAACTGGACAGTATACAAGTATGCACTATTTTCTTTTGCTCGAAGACAATACTCTTACATATGTGAAGAGGTGCAGCCAACGGAGCTATTCATCGAAAAAGCTATTCCAGGAGCAATTTTTGAGGGCAGGGGAAATTTTAATTTTGCTAGGGCAGGGGACATGTTTTTAGGCGGTAGGGGAGCAAATTTTAGTTTTTTTGTAGGGCAGGGCGGATATCGGTTGATTGTCCTGGGGACAGGGCTTGGCGAAAAACTTTTTGAGGGGAATTGTTTCCAGGGCAGAGGAAATTGGCAAGTTTTTTTTTCGCTACAGGGCGAGGGAACTTCCAAAATTCACAGTGGGGAGGGGAAACAGGCAAAAATAAGTCGGGAGTGGGTAAAAATGAAGTTTGAGTGTGGGAGAGTAAGTCGAAAAATTTTCTGTGGGAGGGCAAATTATGAACAGCTAATTAATTACCCTCTTGATTTAAAATTAGTCAGTTCACATTATTTGTCATGCACAATATATCTTATCATAGTAAGGACCTTTTTAAAAGTGCATTGTTCGTTGGCTGCACCTGTGTGAAGCCCTATGAAGGCTACTAAACTAGGAGGTCGTGGGTCAACTGTTGCATAAACTTTTGTCGTTAAGCTACGGCCATGAAGCACGTGTTTCACTTATGTACACCTATTATAGGGTATTTTACAATCAACAATTATTTTACAGCGTTTTATTGACCTTAATCGAATATGCTAACTTTCGTCGATTGGACGATGAACATCAGCTAAAGGTACGTCGCTTGCAGCAAAACCTTGGAAAAAGACATCTACTCGTATAGATCGATATGATGCACACCATACCACCGTTTTCGGTTACTTCAGGTGAGTAAAGTTTATACATTGAGTTGACATTTTGTACACAACGATATAGAGGAATAGGGCCACATAAAGCAGCAAGTCAAAATTTGTTCCTTTCGTACATATTTACTTTTTGGCTTGAGCGTGCTGAGTTACTTGACAGCCACTTCGAAGCTTGCATGTTAGTGTGTAAATATAGGTGTCCTCTATGGTGTGTAAGTGTGTCTTTATTTCTCAGGATTATTCATTACTTAAAAGCATAATGCATGGCAAAAAATGCATTCCTAAATTAATTTCAAATATGGAAATATGTTTGCTTTGCGGCTAACCTACCAGATATATGAATAAAAGAAAATAATAGTATAACTATTGAGCTTCTAAGGTGCCAAAAAGACAGAGTAGAGCACTGGTATCCGTTCTTAACTAAAACAGTGCTGTATTCTTATCTTTTTGGCTCCTCAGAGCCATGGGATCCCCATAATTCGTTTATATTCTGGTCAAACAGAAAATCTTTGTATGTGTTCTTCGATTTCGTTACCATTAACAAATAAAACAGCAAAAACAGCATCATTGACCTCCCGGATTGCTTCATTTTCTTTGGTTTCACCACTGACCCGAGAGAAAATTCCAGGGTGTACAATTTTACTTATATAATAAATTCTTCATTGCGTTAGCATTGCTGCAAGCCTTTGTACTCGATCGCCATACAGGAATTCTTCAACAGAACATGGAATGATGTACTGGACATACGACGGGACTTTCGTTGCGGCATTGTTATTTAAAAAAGACAGATTTTACTATCATATTTTAGGTAAAAGAAATAGGGAAAAGAAAATTCTTAGGCTTGATGCTCTGTTGGATAGATAAATTGATAGATAGAAAGAAAGATAGATAGATGGATAAATAGACAGACAGACAGACAAACAGACATACAGACAGAGAACACAGGTGAGTTCGCAAACCATTTAAGCATTTTAATTCCTGCACAGCAGTTGCTGAATAGGTAAAACACTTTGTCAGTTTACCGAATTCCGAATTTGCTTGCCCAGACAATAGCTTTTTTGGATTGGGCTGGCTCTTACATGTTGAATTTCCAAAATAAAATTTTATTGTTCACATATGCACCTAAAACCGTCCCATTTTAATCGCGCATATCAATATTTAGGGGGCGCTATTCCTGATAGTAAGGTGCTGTGATATCGTCTCTAGTTTAGCGAATTTTCATACACTCACCACCACCAACATCTCAAGTTGCCATCTCTTGATCAATTGAAGACAGCCTTGAAGAAATCAGTTCTCAAGTAATCAATATACCTTCGCTGTTGGTGAGTATCGGATCATTTCAATGATCTCGTCGAGGATTTACGCAAACAAATATCTACAGTTGAGCATGAAAACTAGAAGCTAAAGAAAACAAACGATCATCTAAAAACTCGAGTAACGGAGCTTGAGATATCAACAGAAAGTCTTGATCAGTACAGCAGACGCGAGAACAAAGAAATACATGGAATTCCAGAGAGCACATACCAGGGAGAGAAGGCAGACGCAATCACAGTAAAAGTTCTTCAAAAGATCAGTCCAGATATAAAGGACAATCATGAACAGGTTTCCCACAAAATTGGTAGGCATCGAAGAGGACGTGGGTTGGCCTGTATATTCAAGAGTCTTTAAAATATAATGTATTGCATAATTATGAAATCAGCAATGCAGAAACACTTTAGGTTAATTTAATTGGGGTTTTATACAGACCTCCCAACTCAAAGGAAGATGCATTCATAGCCAGTTTTGAAATTACCATTAATTCATTGTCAAATTATAGTTATTTTATTGTTGGTGATCTGAACATTGATCTATCCAATGCAAAAGGAGAAAAATTGTTGGAGGTATTTTCATGTTTTAATTTTAAACAACTTATAAGTTGTCCAACTAGAGTTTCAAAAGCTTCGTCAACAATTATAAATCATTTGTTCACAAATGGCGCACGTAGACAAATCACAGCAGGTACAGTACTTACAGATATTTCAGATCATTTACCCATTTTCGCCTTTTCCCTGCTATAGTTACTCCCTAATATCCTTCTTACTTCACCATGGTACGTGATTACAAGAAATTTCAGTTACAAGCCTTTGATGAGTTAAAGGTTAAAGGATGGGAAGAAGTACTTAATTGTCAGTATGTTCAGTTTGCTAATTTTCATTTCATCAGTATTTTTCACGCTATTTGCAACAAACATGCACCTGTAGTACAAGGAAAAGTAAGTTTGAGAAGAACAGGATAAACTCTAGATGATAGGTGCAATAAAAATGTCAATTAGGAAAAAAACATAGGCTACTTCAGAAATTTCACAAAAATGCTTTCAATGAGCATACATTTACTTACTATAAAAAATATCAAATTACCTGAAGAGTGTTCTTAGAAAGGCCAAACAGCAGTACTATGTAGATTTACTTACAGAATGTACAGGAAATGTAAAAGAGACCTGGGAAGTCACAAACGATTTACTTTGGAAAGTCGCACGCAAAAGAATGGTACTTCCAGACCACTTGGAAGTTGATATTAGGGGCAAAATGAGGTTCATTCAGACATCAATGACATTGCAGGAGATTTTAATTCTTTCTTAGTTGACGTTGGAGAAAAATTAGCTAGTAAAATTTCTCCTACAAAAAATGTTACTTTTCACTTTTTCTGAAAAATAGGTCCGCAAATATTATTTATTACACCAAGTGTCAAGAATTTAAATTGAAAATTTGATTTCTGTCTTAGATGTTCGCAAAGCAACAGGCTGGGATGATATTCCCTCTACACTTGCACAAGCAGCGAACACTTACATCTCTAATCCACTGTGTCATATTTTTAATCTTTCCTTCACTACGGGTAAATTTCCAGACCCCATGATGGTTGCACGTCTATTGCCTTTGTACAAAAAAGGAAATGTTAAATGCATTGGTAACTAGAGGCGTGAATCTATCCTACCTTTTCTGCAGAAAGTCTTAGAAAAGATTGTAAATACACGTATTGTAAATTATTTAAACAAACACAACATTCTGTATGAGCCACAGTATGATTTTAAGGAGAAACACAGTTGTAGATTCTCTCTAATAAGTCTCATACAGTGTTTGTTGGATGGTATGGATAATGGTAACCTGTCTCTTGGTATGTTTATAGATTTTTCTAAAGCGTTCGACACTGTGAACCATGACATTTTATTTTCTAAATTAGAACATTTTTGAGTTAGAGGGTTACTTTTATTGTGGTTCACAAGCTATCTGAAATCAAGAAGCCAGTTGGTCAGCATTGACAACACTGAATCGCTGAAGCGGGGAGATTAGGTGTAGTGGACGCACTTTAGAAGATTGACACAACACCTTTTAATCATGCTAATTTTGACCGGAAATACTTCAGTATTAGTGCAAGGAAACTAAAAAAGAATGATTTTAAGAGGTTACTCGAATTAGCTGTCACGTAATCCTTATCTAAACAATTGCCAAATAATACAAAACACAGTATATGCCAACATCTAAGCTTTCAGAAAATGTATACTTTGATTGGGTTATGACCTTAATTGTCTGCAGTGAGTTCAGTAATTGGAAGGGTTTATTACTTGCCTAGGAACCTTAAATTCTCTTATAGAATCATTTTAGTATAAATACGGGAGGGTACAGATTTTAAGGCAGACTTTCGGTATCACTTCAGTGTTTTCTTCAAGACACTTTTAACTTTTCAAGACCTTCACACACACTGTGAACTCATTCGGATCTACATGCAGCCTGAAAGCCTTAGGACTTCCTTACCCATCAATTTGCTTGTCTACACTCAATTCTTTTTAAACTATAGCCGAGGTAAGTTCGTTTTCTGTACATTGTAATTTAAATTGAATTACCCGAAGGTTTATATATTAGTTTTAATAAATTTATTTTTAAAATTACTCACTTAGCCGCCTTTTTCTGTCCTAACACCATGAAAATACGTGGCATAGTAGTGGTTCATTTGGGGTTTTTTTTGCCCTGGTTGCTCCAGAGCAATCAAAGCTCGTTTTTGTATGACTTTGAAAACCTGATATTTCTCGCAACAAAATGGTTGCATTGGAAAGAGGCTGCAAGGATATAAAGATCGCATTTGTTTATTACAACCTATTCATTTTTTTGAATGTTTTGTCGCACTCTAAGCCATTTTCAATAGCCTATGAAAAAATATATTGTAAACGATACATTATTGCGATGAAAACATTGGGGATCGAAACGGACATCACTTTGTTCGTTTTCACCAAAAATACTTCAATACTCTGATACTGAAATATTCGTGAATTATATGTTAATTTCCATCAAAGCCATCTAAATAAGTAGATTGTCATAGAAGTGAAATATTCATAAAATAAATATTGAATTGGGAACATTTGAATAAATATGTAGAAAACTATACATATCGGAGAAAATGCAATACTAAAGATCATCAAATGCCTCTCAGAGCACGATCCATCCACGGCAAAGAGGAGCCCTCATTCATGACTTTTGTATACAGATAATTATGTAATGCAGATTTAAAGGCAACCTGAGTTGGGAACCGTATTCCAAATTTTAACTGCAACATGTGCAGCGATGAATGCCTGTAAATCAGTTGCAAAATAAACGCCACCTGTATGTATTTCATGGAAATTAAGTTAGTTTGCTGACAGCATTAGTTAATGAGGGGATTATTGATGATAAATTTTCCGGTCATCTTTATGGTAATAAGCTTCATGATATGTCGACCCACAGAATGCGGAACGATTGTGGTTGACCACAGTTTCTTGTTGGGTTTAGGGACTGTCACAGTTAAGAGATCGATAACTGTAGGCCCTGCAATGCAAGAGTTTATTGACACTTGACTGCATGTACCTGGATGTGTATATAGCATTAACGGCATATACAGGGAAATGGCGTTTTAGATTGCGACTCTATTTTCGACTGACTACATTATCGAAGGTTCGCTTTTACATGGAGTGAATTTCCTCCATGACTCAACTTTGTTCTGTTGTGAGTGCTATAACACTTGTCCAAGTGTTGCATAGGTAACTTGCAATACAAAGAAGTAGCACACCCGGAAGAGTTGTTCTTTTTGACATCTGGATGCTGCATACACTGTGCTTTGAAAGACTTTTACATCGTTTTGCTATCAATGGGCAACGGGCACTGCATTCCAATGTTTTCATTTACATGAACGACGTGTTGGTTAGACACGACGAAAACATTCGTTTTGCTGTTCACCATATCTCTGCCCCTAGTGAAGGCAAATTATTAATTTCGACCTTGAAAATGTATATGTGTGAACAACATTTAGTAGAATTTCCTGTAAGTATATGGTTGTGATAACACACAATCGCACTTAATTGGCAATGATCAAGCGACCCAATCACATATTTTACAACCGATCTATTGATATCATTGTGGTGTGTCATGATCAAATATTCACAATTATGGATTTTCTGTTGCGGAGCAAACTCAGAAAAAACTTAAGCTAATTTATTTAGAGTATGTTTACATGACAAAAAGATTCTCTTGTGTAACAGAAGCGGAGATTATTTTGAATCTAACTGACGGCAGTGGATCAGGTAGTTTGACGAGGCATCGATGTTCTTTGCGAAAGGTTTGGTCAAATTTTCCATCATAATGCGGCCGAAATGTCACGTATTTTGTTAACGCAGCATTCGATGGATATCAATGGATTCATTAAGCATGAACACGTTATGAAATTATTCCTGTGTTAGGGCTTCGTGCTTTTTGCAGGGTTTTCTGTCACACTGCTAACTTTTTCTATTGAAATGAGATAAACATAACGCGTATGAACGTCGCCTTGCCATTTAAGATTGCAGTGTCACATTGTCAGGACCCAAGGATGTAAATTACGTCTATGCTGAACCCAAAACGTCAGAATTTACTTCGGCTTGTTGCCTTTAACCTACTTTTCCAAGACATGTAAAAATCACCGAGACTGAAACTCCCGGATAAAGAAGTGTCACAATTGACAATGCGCACTTTTTGTTGATACTTGCCGGTGTTGAGCGTATGCGCTGAGTGAATGCAATACCTGTCCCTCGGTTTCGTATTTGAGCACACTTCAAGTACATAGAATTCATTTTCTAAGAGTAAATCCTCATTTTTGAGAGGTCGTTTGTTTGTCACATTACATGGGTATCGACTGGCATGTTTCTCATGGTAAACGAATGCGAGATGATATTTCTAAATATTAACTGAAACGCGCCAGCTTAGATCAACGCAGCATTTACCAAAAGTCTGTGAACTATTACAGGTAAAATTTTTGAAAGAGTTGTATGCTTAGCAGCTATGCCCTAATGGGAGATATTGGGACCAAGATATTGAAATGCATGGGAAAAGCAAGACTTTGGAAATTCAATAACTTTCTCGTAACCAATATGCAGTCACATCTCATGAGGAGAAACAGCCGCTGTTCCTTCTTATTTCCTTCCTGACATTACTCTTCCATTGGTTTGATTTTGGTTTCATCGGTGTCGACATTATTTACACCCTCTGACCGGCCTAGCATGTTAACTATCCCAAAAAGTTTGCAGTTCTATACAGAGTGAGTTAGCATCAGCGAAGTTGTAATGTGATGGCGCATGTCAATTACCATCACTGGTGGTACGTGTATTTACACTTTATAAATAAATTGCGAGACAGGAGAGAGAAATGGGCACTTTCACGCAATCGTATTCTCACTGCTCTGAGAGAGATTTTTTAAAATCTTACTTGTAAGTAGTTAGAGTTGCCCTCCTTGGTGAGAATCAAGTATGATGACAGATTCCCACCGGTGAGACTGGTTATTGAGAATCTATCATACTCGTCATTCGATGGTGAGATTCAACCAGACTCACCGTGGCATCGGTGAGAATCAGCCAGATTTGTTTTTGACTGATGACAATCAACCTGGTTGATTGTCACCAGTGAATAATGATTCCAGCCAATTCTCAAAGATGAACCATGAGTCTGGTTATTCTCACAAGTAAATTACCATTCTGACTAGGCTTGGTGAGAATTTTCAGCTAATCTCATGTGCTGAAAGACATTATTTTCTACGATTTCAATTGTTACCAAAACGGCATCAAAATGGAATTTGGTCTCGAAATCGTATAGAGCTCATAATTGCCTTCGTCACAGGTGCTAACCTATCGATGCTAAAGTAAATTTGCTATGGTCCAATACTTTAGAGTTTAAAATATCTTTACACCTTTATATTTAAAACTGCAGAGAGAAGCTGATAAATGTGAGTAGTCGATTGTTGACAAAGTCAAGCAGGCTATATCACTGGAGAAATTTATACACACAGTGACCCCTAAAGTAGCTAGTCTAACTGTACGTAACGAAGGAAATTATTGTTGCAACTCTCTTCTCGTTTGTCTCTTTTCATCGGATTATACGGTTGCGACGTCGCGTGGTTTGTATAATTGAAGTCAGTTGAACAAGGTTGAAGTTTTTACTCAGCACAAGGTACATCGAGCGCTATGAGTTCTATACCTACTACTACATGGTCCGATCGGCAATCATGCTGAGTCGGTCGCCTGTTTGCATCGGATATAGTTTCACTGTTGATCGCCCACATGGAAAAATTCGGCAGGGTAAGTATTGCACAAGATACTTACATTTAAGGCTCATTTGGAATTATTAATACTTCTGCCACTCGAAAGTATATTGACCATGTTTTTAAGTTACTGCATAATGTATAACATCGCACCAAAGTCATCATCGTGTTCTGAGCAGTTACCGTGAGAACAGTAAAGTTTTTCAGCGTTTGATTTGATCATGACAGATGAGTTCTTTTTACTGATATGTGCAGTTAGAATGTGACTTTCATTCTACCCATCTCCGATAAATGAAGCTGTGCATAATTCGCTTGAAATCCTATAGGGACAATAGTAACTACAATATTTCGCACGGTCATTACCTGATGTTTCCCCTGGAAAATATTCGTCTTCTTCACACTGTAGGTAATCTGATACACACTTGCCATTGTTGCATTCATAATCGAAAGTGTCGCAATACGACCCTGTTTTAGAATTGTAAGAAATGCAAGAATGTACATTACATTCAACTGTGATCTACACTATAACACTGGTAGACATTTAAAATTTCTCGTTATCGTCGATATTAGATGAGTTTCACTGATTTAACACAGACACAAACAGGCACATATACACAAACTCAGACACAGACAGACAGGAAACACAGACACACAAAGACACACACACACAAAGACACACACACACACACACACACACACATATATATATATATATATATATATATATATATATATATATATATATATAATAACTTGTCGGTGATGTTTTATTTCGATTAATATGTTTAATGGATAAAGTCGTGGTTGCGACATTGTCTGACCAAGTCAAAACATTTACATAACAGCGTAATTTATCAACATTCATTATGTGCTGCTTCTCCAAAGCCAAAGATTGCTTCGTTTCCTGTATTTTAACAGTTTAGTGCTGATTTCATTATCTTCTTAATGAATGATTGCAGGTGATTACTTAAGCATGTCTTGCTGACTTTTCACTGAGGCCTATATTGACTCCGTCATGACTGTTATGATATTTGCCCTTTGAACGACTCCTCGTGCTTGGGAATCATATTTTAATAGATTTAGATTTATCTCGACAATTACCAAACGCTATGCTGGTTCAATGCGATTATGAATTTGATAATACAGCTAAAATCCCCTCGCAGAATATTTTGCTGTTTTACGATTACAATTTAAATTAGTTTAGATATATCCAGGATGTGGTAGTCAAATGTTTTTGGGGATATATTGCCGATGTTGGTTCCAAAGCTTTTATATGAAATGTTCTATTATATTGTCTGTTCGCTGTTGGGTTCGTCTGCACGTATTTAAGTTGGTTGGTGTTACCACTTTACTTTGATGACAAGTAAGCTTAATTCCACTCTGTTGGGTCTGAAGTGTACAAGATGAATGAAATTTTAGCAACAAACATTCTTACTTGGTAATTGGTATGTTTCTATATTGATCTTTATACAAGTGACAGAGGAGCAAAACGATTTTGTTCACTTTTGGCACACTTACCGTATGAGTCAGAGGAGAATTCGTTTCCTTCGCACAATATGGCATCTTCTACGCATTCACCATTAGTGCATTCGTATTTATTGTCTTCGCACGTTCCGGCTGTGATGAAAATATATAATTTTGTTCTTACTGCTACAGCCGTATATTCAGTGCAATGTGACTCTTGCTTCAACGTCCCCGACAAATACATCATACTGCTTATGTGAGATTCATTCGATTTAGTGGATGGCCTCACAATTGCTGGGATCCAGAAAAGATATGATTGATATCATTTCTGGATTTCAACAATTGAGAGGCCATCCATTGAATCGAAAGAATCTCACATAAGCAGTACGGTGTATGTAGTCATTGCATTTCTTTAAAAATAACGAGAATGCTACAATTCATCGCTTCTTAGTCGTTATTGGTGAAGTTATTAGGAATTTAGATAGATATTCGTCATGTTCATTAACACGATTCTTCTTGCTCTGTTTCTTTGCAAGAAAACTTATATATAACTTATAAAATATTGATGTTATCATTATCAAGATTCCTTGATTTGATGAACCATCTACTTAGCAAGATAATAATCATCAGACCCCTTATGATGTCATCAAACAAATGGCGCATTTTGGTGATGAATTTCAGCGAAAAACAGGAAACTAAGGCAAATCAAACTAATAATTTTTGAACGGCGTGATAAATAAAGCACATGTTAATTGTATTTTCCTGCGACAGGAAACGTCTGACATAGCTGTCAAGCTAACCTATTTATTTAAAGCTGGCAGAAGTTATCCAAGCTATGATAGTTTGCAATGTCGAGTGGCGTTTGTTAATACAGGGAAGTATCCAAATCTTAGATTAGCTCACTGCCTTAAGGAAATGGCGCGGAGATGTATGGTTTTTTCGATATTTCATTGGTTTCTTACTCGACAATGAGCTTAGTCCTGCCTACCTTGGCTGCCAAAGGTGTGCTTCGCCTCTGTGATGAAGAGATTATTTTTGATGTTTTAAAATACGTGTTTCATTGTAAAATGTAACAATACTCATATAAAATGACAATCAATTACATACTTGGAGTATCATGTTATTAATGAAAATTCAAAAATTCATTAACATTGTTTTAACAAACCATTGAACTAGAGCTTTAAATTGACAGTGCTGACTTTCAATTCACATGATTGATATGTAATTATGTTTTTTGGTAGTAACATTTTCTGACTAATGGTCAGAGCTTTTAATTAAGAACGTACATTTCTCAGTATGATTATGTACAATTTTTTTCTGTTTGGTAAAAATTTCCTGATTAGGTTTATCTAATTTTCTGTGAAACATCACGAAACATTATATCTTTTGTGTTTCTTTTCGACCGACCAAATTGAATGCACTTTTGACATTTCTGGGCTGATTTCATTATCTTGTTACAGAATGATTGTAGGCGATAAGTGATACATGTCTTGCAGACATTTTCTAGTGAGGAATTCTGTCCTTCCTTTGTAAATTTTGCCTTTTAAACGACTTATCTTTGTCGGCAATTACCTTTCAACGGACATTAAGACTTTCCCCAGCAATTAGAAAAAGCTGATTGATCTCTATGCGGGTTCACTGCGATTACGCAATTTGGTACTTCAGGCCACATTCTCCTTGCAAAATACATAAAACGCTTTAATTCGATTAAAATGTTAATTAATTTTGATTCATCCAGGAAGAGGTGTTCAAGAGATTGGAGGAACATTTCACAGATGTTAGTTTCCAAGTTGTTACTATCACAGGATCAAACGACGTTATGACGTTTCCTGTTACAGATTGTTGATTCACTGGTGGGTTCGTCTTTAATATTTGATTTGGTCAGTGTACCACTTGACTGATACATTTAATATTTGTAGCTTTTATTTCACTCCTTGAAATCTTCAGATTGATCTCTGGTGTCTAGAGTATGCAAGATGACTTAAATTAAGATAACAAATATCACTGCTCGGTGTACTAAAAGTGAGCTGCGTTGATGATTCTAAATTGTCCTTGATATTATAAAAGTGAAAGACGACAGAAACAGTTTTATTCGTTAGTGTAACACATACCGTATGATTCATCGGATGAATATTCGTCTTCTTCACACAATGTAGCATCTTCTACGCATTCACCATTAGTGCATTTGTATTCATGGTCTTCGCACATTTCGACTATGATAGAAATATAATTTTGACTACTTTAATAGAAGTTTATTCACATAATGCAATCCTTTCTTCACTTGATTGAAAATTATATAATGCAGTCATTGTTGATGGTAGATTAGTTTACCTAAACGAATGCGCAGGTTTAGAGGTATAGAAAAATACAATTTAAAAACATTAGTAGAAAGGTAAAACTCATCGCTTCTAAGCGTCATCTTCTGATGTCAAAATTGATGCATACTATAAGGTTAGATATAGATACATCCATATCATTAAAATATCTCTCCTAGTTTGGTTTCTGCGTGACATTGCGATGTTGTTTTTATTTGTATCTAAAATGGTTTCATCGGGTTTTGACTGTAATGGCTGTCCTTTCAGACTAATCTGTGTAGTTTATTTAAAGGTAGCACAAGTAATTAAAACTGAGATTTTTAACTAATAACTGTCGTTGCCGAATAAGAGAGAAGTTTCAGAAATCATAGATACATGTAGCTCACTGCCTTAGGTCAAAGTACACGGAGATGCATGGTGCATAAAGCAAATTGACGGGTGTACCACTCGAAATAAGCTCGGTCATGCCTGACTGAACTGGGTTGTAAGCTTTGCCAAGAGGACTAATATTTTAATAAAGATATTTTCCTTCGCCCTGAAATAAGATATTTTCGTGTTGTAAAAATATCAATTTAATTCATAATAACATAAGTTAAAATACAATATTCATATTTCATGACAATCAGCTACATACTTGATTACTTTCCAATCTTTGGCAAAGATATAACAAAATGAATTGCAACAAATGGTAAACATATAATCACAGAGAGCTTCATTTTGTGATATTTACTTGAAGAAGACACTTTGTGATAAACACGACCCCACTACAGCAGTATCAACATAAAGGAGTAACGCCAAGAAAAGTAGCATATATTGACTTGGTCAGCACGCACAGACTACATTGTACTACCTTTTTGGTTTTCACTTGTCTTTGCGATCGAAATGATTACTCCATCATACGGTGATAGATGTTAACAGTTAAATGTCATCCTAATCATTGCCAATTCCATTTTACCGTGAAGCATGAGTTACATATTAATTTGAATTCTGCGCCCAATAGCATATTTGCTCAAAGTCACTTTTTTGCAAATATTTATTAAATTTTAAATTAATTTGTTAACCCAAGATTTAAATATTGGTTGGGTTCACCTTGTAAACTTGTCAAACAGTCGTACGTTGCGTGATAAAGAAGTGTTCATTTATGCAAATGTATGCAAATCACCCGATTTCCTGGCTTCTTTTTCCAGAAAATTTCAAAATTTCCAAAGAATTTAACTCCACTCTGAGTTATTCCACAAGGAATGTTTTCCATGATAGCCTTTAGGTCATTATCTACATTATCGGGTTTGATACGTTATCGGGTAGTTACTACGTTATCGGTTGTAACACGCCCTAGACAATATTTCGTGTGATTATTGCTCACCAGGTGAGCTTTTAACAATCATTCTCGAGGGGCAGGACAAGACCTGTTTGGTTTTAAAGTTGTTTACGAACCCATGAATCTTTCTAAGAGGGGACCATGTCTTGTTTAATGACATGATCACCGGTTTTTGCTGCATTATTTCAAATGCAAGGGAACTAAACCAGCCTAACCATCTCGCGCAAGGGCACTCCCATAGATATGTTCAATTTTCTATATCATACACTTTTAGAAGATCCAATAAATTATATAGTAAAACTCTAAAACAATTAACGTCATGAAGATAACAATATTTACATATATAAGCTATTATTTCCGTAATTTTTAACAAATTAAATGTTGTAAGCTCGTATGAATAAACTCTTTCAATATGTATGCGCAAAATTTTCGAGCTTATATATTGAGAAAATTTGCTCCGCCGATATTTTAGTTGGAACTACATTCACAAAAACCTCTCGAGCGGGAGAATTGAATAGGTCATTTTAAATTTTCAGAAGTATGTTAGGACATTTGAAGGAATTTCAGGACTTAAGGAAAGGGGAACTGCAAAGTCTTCGCTGGAGTGAGATCGAATCCAATTTTCTCCCTTTCCCAATAAAATGTAAAAGTCATACGAGGGTCACGAAGTGCAATACCACGTAGGCTACGAGCACCGTATACTCATATATACTGCAAACTTTCTGATAAGCGTTTCTGTGAAAATCAGACGGACTATTCCATTATCCGGACGCGAGGATCCCTCGAGATCACAATACGAAATATCGGGCAAAGTTAACAAATGACACCGATGCATGGCAAGCTTCGGTGATCGCTATTTACATATTGAAGATGAAATGTTTCAGTATTTCATGACTGTATGATATCAACATTAGATGCATGAAATATATGAATATTGAAGTGCGAGTAAATGTCCTTTGTCGTCGAGAGTTTACTGTTTCTCTGCCAGCCCTACACTGGAAACATACGAGGTGTTCACACTATACGCCAACTTCAGTACTTTAAGACGCGTATGACACATTCATTGTCGTAAAATATACGTTCAAATTCTATAAAATTTATTTGGCCTTTCTCTCGCTTATATTTTGTTGGTTTTGAGAAGACACGGCGGAGGAAGAAATCAAATATAGATAAGGAATACCGGGCAACGATTATTGGTACTATAAACAGACCAATTACAGACCCAAACACAGGTAATTTTCATCTGTCACCAAAGTTAATTGGCCCAGAGTCAGGAGTTATAAATCCACTGCCAGACGATGCACCATGGCCAGAAGTCGAATTGTATTGCAACTATTCGACAGGGATCTGATTAGATTCAGTGCCCAAAGCACTAATCGTTACACATGCCAAAGGAGGAGGGCGGATGCGAGGGAATATTAAAGGTCGTCTTGGACGCGAACGACGGTTGTTTAAATGAGATCATTCGACGGAATGATGGTGCTGTTCAACACGTGCTGGGCTAGCAGCCTGAAATCAAGTCATATTGGTCTGACCGTGTTTGTTCCTGTCATAATTTATTCAACAGAGCTATCCGATGAAATGAGGGGAGTTACCTAAGCACCCATGCCCTGAACAGGAAGGTTTTAGCGCTCTGTTATTCAGGCGGGATTACCTCATTAGGATTTGTGTTTCAATTTAAAAAGTTACCATATCTTTTTGGAGTGATTGCCCTGAACAGTAATTGCCGTTTACTCGGTTTCAAGGAAAACGTCTGAAATGGACATTGCAAAATTATTTGCGATCAGAACTGCTGATTCTTTATATTCCGTTTTTTGGAAGTCCTATAGGATGTAGTTGTATTTGGCAAGGTTGGTGCCATCATGACAACTCTACCTGAAAGCAACATAAGCATTCAGTGGCCTAAGATAAAGTCTTTGACTGCAGGACTTGTTTCTTTCGATTTGCCATTTCCTGCTACTTTAAAGGCACGTGTGACGACGTGATCGTGGGGTGAGTGACGACAAGGTCGTGGTGAAAATTTGCGACAATGGCGACGTCATGACTCAAATAATGAAAAAAACCCGCAAAATTCCTTTGCTCAAAATTCTATGGCTTGCCTACGAACCATAACTAATCCGACAACGCTGCACGAAACAACGATTTCATCGCAACTTTTTCTTTTCCGTGATTACTCAGCCTTGCCATATCGGGAACGTTACTCGCTTGATCTTCGGCATTGTTCGGCAATGGTATGTTACGCATAGGCACAATGTATCATTCATGCTCGGATAGACACAATTCAAACGTCAGGGAAAATCGGACTGGGATCGTGGCTGCTCAGTTACGTCGTCGCTTGTTGCTCTTGACAAAATGCTTGATATACGTTCAGTATATTTACGTACATTGATGTATAAGGAACAAAACATTGATTGCATACGTATCGTATGTCTTTGTATATGGAACATTCCAATACGTTGTTATGCGTAGCGTATATCTTTGCAGATCATGAGTATACGTAATGCAGATATTTGCACACCAAGCGTACACAGTAGTTTTGCATTTTATTAGTACACGTACGTGTATACTTAACGTATTTTACGCATGTACAGAATCAGTATATGTGTGTGTATTGTTGTATATTAAGCATTTTGCCAAGTGTTGATGTTGGCAAAATTGTTATATCGGAAGATATTTCAACTCCCAAAAGATGAAACAACCCTAAAAAAGTGCATTCACATTTAATAAGTAGCCATAAAGGTCAATTGCAATTGCGAGCAAATAAGCATCAATCTGCCGCGCTGGACAGCGTTGTCAGTACTTTTCACGTGGCTTTGCTCCACGTCGTCTATTTTGCATCGGTCGAATTTTCATTCACATCGGAAAATGGCATCGTCACTGTATCAATCGTTCAAACAAGGCAAGCTTTGAAATTGCGAAAACTGACTGCTCTGCTAAAATACAATCATGGGGGTTCCTCCGTGATATGATATTATATTCTTTTTCATATAGAAGACACTGACGTACAGATAAGAAAGTAGGGACGGACGTGAAAACTAGAGTAACTGGAGGTTTTTATAGGCTATCGGATATATTTTCGGGTTGATTGACCAGTAATCGGCAAAATAAAAACGGTGTCGGCCGCGATACGCTAAAAACCCTTGTGAGGGCAGACTGCATACAAACTGCCGGAATCAGTCGGAGGGCTTCGTATCCTGGCTAATCTAAAGCAGGCGTAAATTTCAACAAATACCTGGGTCGTTTGTCAAAACAGGCATTATTACTACACAAAATCGCAACAATTACAAATCTCTGGGTAGTATCGAAGTCTCCTCACCATGGAAAGGATATACCGCATGGACAAAAGAGCGCAATCGATCTGGAACCAGGCTTTGTTTATCAGCTAATCCAAATTAATGAGAACCAGTGAGCACTTTCATAAAGTTATCCTGTCAGCAGCTGAGGGAAACCGTATATACTTGATAGTCCGACGTCATAGGCTAACTTGGCATTACACTAATTTATGTGAATACATAAATAGCCTGGGAGACTGATCATTTTCTGGTGCTACTCTTTCTCGTGCGACAATATAGGAGAAGATAAATGTAGTTGCAGTGCTTTTGGTCCGGAAATTAACTTTACGTGATTCGTTCAAGTCGGCAATTGAGGATATGAGAAAGGCTATCAATGAAATAAAAAAGGAGAAAGACGATCTGGAAAATAGAAGCAGGAGAGATAATTTGGGGTTCTTTGGTGTTTCTCAAAACTGTAAATGCAACACTCGGGAAGTTTCAGAAAAGAAAGAAAAGAGTTTAATAGAGAGGCAACGTGAGTAACATGACAAATTGACTTCGAACGTGTCCAACGCAGTACAAATGCACGTCATGTTTGCCGACACAAGCCTATAGTTTCACCAAATTCAAAGAGAGAGAACAAGTTCTTCGCTATGCATACTGGTTAAAGAACAGTAGCATCTCCATTAGTTGCTAAGAGAAGATTTTTTTAAAAAAATTAAAGCTATCCGTCTAAAGTTACGGGATTATCGCCGCATTTGTTGCAAAAATTAGCGAGCCGAAAGCACATCTGCAGTGTGATAAACTTATTGTCAAGAACACGGACTGCAAACGCATATTCAGTGTGAAAAGGCATAAAAAATGATGAAATTTGTATGTATGACAGTGAGTGCACGTAGTCTGAGATGACAACAACTGATGCATCAATATAAAGATAAAATGACCGGTGCTTGTGAACAAATTGCAGTAATACGGCCAAATGTTGCCGTACTCTACAACCAGTGATTCAGAGACAGACGTGTAGATTTGACCGATCAACAGTAGGTTGGCAATGGAAGACGTGAATGCGTGAAGCGTGCCATCGACTGGTTGAACCACTCGATCATTGTACTCTGTCTGTGACCATTGGAATCCTAAAAGTAACTAGTCAGCGATCTTGCTTGCAATTTTTTTTCGAAAATTTACGTCAAATAACCCCTCGGAAAAAATTGAAATCAGACCCTGAGAGTTTCACCCCTTCCGTCTTTTACCTTATGAGCCGCTAACGGGTTAATTGGTCTGGGTGATAAATCCCGCGTTGGTGAACAAATTAATATGATGGGCATAAGGGAGGGTAATTAACAGATATGGACTGTTTTCTTTGAAATACTATACTGAGATAGCAAGGGTAAAGTAATAGGTGCACACGCGACACTGCTAAGACTTGTTTAGTGGAAAAAGTGTTAATTGTTGACATTTATTAATGATAATCATGTCTTTTAGACGATTAATGCCTGCAGTGCCCTGTCATAACACAGCAAGTGTCAAGTATTGCATGTAATAATTTGAATAAAATAACAGCAAATCCTACAAAATATTGTATAATCCTGTCGTGTCGTACGATTAAGATAGTATTAAATCCTGAGCATATCTTTTCTTGGACATTCTGTGTTGCACTTATCCTAAATTTGACTTTAATAATTTACTAGTCGTATTGGGGAACATGGTATTTATATGGTGAACATATTGGATTGATACAAATAAGAAACCTTGCTATGGTGATATGGTGAAAATGATATAGCATAATCACACAAACATGTTCGTAAATAGTCATTAAAATTCAGCTTAACACTTAAAATACATAAGAAAATATATCATCGTCACGAATTTTTTAAAATTTCATGCAAATAATGTTTTACATATGTTATATATATATATATATATATATATATATATATATATATATATATGCTTCGCTCATGGTATGTATTGCCGTTGGAGCACTCTGGTGAGTCCATATTTTCAATCCTCAACAATGTGTAACCGTACACTCTGTGCCCAAGTTCAGAGGTTGCCATAAAGCCATTATGGTGATAACCGGGAGGGCACATTGTATACATCTTGTGCATTTCGCTCACTGCTTTAATAGTAATTAGAGCACTCTGAGATTGTTTGGGCAGCCTCTTGCGTAATATAAGGCGCGTTCACTGTTGGCACTATGCTTCGCTCATGGTATGTATTGCCGTTGGAGCACTCTGGTGAGTCCATATTTTCAATCCTTAACAATGTGTAACCGTACACTCTGTGCCCAAGTTCAGAGGTTGCCATAAAGCCATTATGGTGATAACCGGGAGGGCACATTGTATACATCTTGTGTATTTCGCTCACTGCTTTAACTACTAGGTACTCGATTCGACCGTACCTGTGCTGCGGGCACGCGACAGAAAGCACGACAGCCGAGCCCCGAGTATACCTTGTCAAACGAAGAAGTGCAATTGATACAAAACAATAGGTTGTTAATAAGGCAACAATGTACCATGTGTATACTAATCTTGGCCACAGTGTCTTGGTGTATAGTCAATTGAAAATCCCTTGAACCATATCTCTCAAACATTACACAACAATTTTATCCTCATCTACAATCTCTATAAACATATTTATGAAAAATAACATCGCGGAGCTGTTATGTTACGGTACTGTTGGATGGCCAACAACGCTGATCACACAACATGAAAGCGTAATCAAGGTAGTCTCTGTATTTCGTGATTTCTTTCCGTCTACAAATGTCAAAATTACGTTGCCATGCTGACAGGCTAGTGTTACAGCTTAAAATAAAAGTTGATTCAATGTAGGCTAATGGAGTGAGAAACAGCCTTTCGGAGGTATCCATGACTTTTAAACACCACCTTCTTTGTTCTCGAAGTTTTAACAACCGAAAATACGGCAAGCGGACTATAAAACACGCGAACTGACAAAACCCCAGAAAGGGGGCTTTGGAGCCATTTCACCCAAAAGAAAAATAATCCATGGCGACCGGAGTTATTTGTTGAAATTAAACACATCAAGTGTTGTTATAAGACAAAATCACTACATTTACAAGTCTCTTGATATGTTTGTACTCTCTCTTTGTGAAAAGCCATGCATGCACATGCGATCAAATTTTGTCTTATCTCCCGTTGCGTGAATCTTGACACATTCCTTGCATTTTAGCGAAAAAAAGTTTCTATTTTACCGGAATCACCACACTACTTAAGTTTTACCTAATTCGACTATCTTACGTCTGTTATATTAGAAGATTTTGTAAGGGCATTTTGATTCTACACAGCTAGGTCAAGGTGCTTAGTCAGTCGGTCATTGACAACAACGTTGAACGTAACTGTAGGCTGGAATAGTATATACGTACATGACACTTCAACATGGTCGAGCAGTGATGTTGTCGATAGGCAGCTCTGTTTTCTGTTTATTTGTTTGTTTCTTTGTGTGTGTGTTTCTAAGTTTTTTTTCGATTAGTTAAAACGCCAAATTTTTAAGGAAACAAGCGAAACAATTTAATTTTGCCAGTCTTGTTGTTTTAGTGGAAGAGAAAACATCGTCGGCCAACGTATACAAGTAACGATATAAGTAAAAATGGCAAAAAGAGTAAAATGAATCGGATAAATATGATACAGCATAAACGTTGAACTCGAGAATTCGCTGTCACAGAGAATGATGGAATAAGAACTACAATTTTACCGTCGTTCGGTCGACTGAAGTAGCAGTTGGTGTTTATACAAAGAGTTCAAAAGAGCGTCATGGATCTGGAGCACGCTTTTTTTCATCAGCTAATCCCAATTAACGAGGGCCATTAAGCAAATCTTCGAAGTTCTCCTCCGACTAATCCAGGAAACCGTACTTGATAGTCCTACGAGCCTGCGAAACCGGACAGTTTCTGGCGGCATGTTTACTCATGTAAGCTTCCATATATTCTGACAAAAATGTTTAAAAGTCTGTAGTCATACTGAATGGACGAGAATCAAAACACAAATTAGAAGTGTCAATGGAAACATTGGTTGCTCGATTATGAGAATTCCCCCAATTGTTTTTTATGTAACTCACTTCGGGTCTTATATTTTGACAAGTACAGTATGTTGTTTCCAGGACACTCTCAAAATGCATAGTGAAGGAATAATTTCTTTTGCATATAATCCGGGTTTGCCCCTTTGGCGGGTTTAGACTGACTTGCTTTATTTTGTAGTAAATGAAATGAAAAGTGACCCATGCGGGACTCAAACCCATATCCCCGAATACATTTCGGATGCTCTACTTGCTTGACTTGCTTGGCAATGCCAACATTATCGTGGGAGCACAGTCCTTGCTATTCAATGATACGTAACGAACGCGCGTTTGGTTTGCCTTTTTAAGGCACAAAAAAATTATTTAATGACACTTTCGATGGCAGATGTATAATGATCATTTTTGTCAAGTTCTCAATCACACCATAGCACTGTAAATGTCAGGATGGATGTAATGAAGTAGACATGGCCATGGGTAAGTATCAAACAGCGTCAGGTACACAGTGCGAGCGATGAATATGTCTTCATTTCATCGAGTCTATTTAGGATGACCTCGGCCCTAAGATACACATTTCAAGGTATGATCGAATAAAAAAGTACAAGAGATGAGGATTACTGATTGTTTTACTTACCATGCACAAATGCAGTCAATTCGAAACCCTTTTTGTTTATGGTGAAATCAGAATGAAAAACGATCCAAACGTGACTTCCGTCAGAAGTATAAGTCTCGGGAATAACACTGCCAGAGTACAACAGTCCACCGATAACAGTGATTCCGCTTCCAATTCTCACGGTGTCGCTGCTGCTTTCTGTGTCAAAACTGTTGAAAATAAGTCTAATTCTTCCCTCAACAGTATTTGTGGTAATAATCCATGTGCAGTCAATGTTTTTATAATACTCGTGCGGATAGTTCGGTGAAGTTATTACTATTCCATCTGGTTTGCTCAGCTGATACTCGTATTCACACCCTTTAGTGATATTAAAAGGGAGAAATTTTCGTGTTTAGGATACTATCTGCAAATCCCTTGGTTCGAAGTATTTGCTGGTAGTTTTACTATGGTAACAATAGTGAATTTTTAAAGCAAACCGCTTCATAACGTGAGTGCCTAAGATATTCACTTAAGGGTGATCGAGTCACTTGCTACGTCATAATAGCTGCAAACAATAGAGCGCGCACTCTCAGACGCGCTCGCCCACTGTACGGGACCGTGCTCACTGTAAAAATTACACCGTGGTTTTGATCGGAACCGATCTCCATACAACTTATTGTCAGAGCTTTTAGCATGGAAGCGGACGTTGTAAGTGATGATTGAATGATCATTATATTATCGTCGAGCTGTAAGTTTTAAATCTTTGAATGTTGATATAATTACAACAAAGTATTTAAAAATCGCAATAAAATAATTTAAAAAGGACCATTACGGGAAGGCTCCATTAACTTAAGAATACCCTACTTCCCTAGAGGATCAATTTCACAGACCTGCCTTTCCTACAATGGCACTACAATAGCACCAGCTGGATTAGATAAACATAACAATGGAACATTCACACCTTGGGGATTAAAAGTCTTCTGTTTGTCACCCAAGTTGCTCAGGCAAGGACTCGGGTTTCAGGTACCATGCAAGTTAATGCAGTCGTCCCCTAATGCACATTTCTCATCAGATTGTGATTTTTCCAATTTCCATATGGGAGGGGGTGATGATAAGCGATGTAGCTTTGTAAATCGTTCGGTGATCCAATATTTTCATTTTATGCATATAATGTGCAGAATCCAAACAATAACTTATGTGAAAATAAACGACATAGTTGGATTGGAAATCTAAATAATTTTACAAAGTATGGATAAGGCGTGGTCATTACATTCAAATTTGCAGCAGCTTTTACTTTTGTTTTTGAGGGCCTGAGAAATGATAATTTAAATTCTTATGGACATTTGCAGCAGAAAAATAGCTAAAACTTTCAATTATTATTCAATGTGGTCCACATGTAAATAAAACAAATGTGAAGTTTCAATAAAGGAACTGAAAGTAAATATATCGGGTTGGGCAACGCGTACGGGAGATTCATAATGTCTGTCATTCGAATGGGATAAAGTGGGTGTATTTCAAATCATTCTAGCTGCAAAATTAATCAGGTGACATATTGATTTTTTGCGGTAATCTCATCCTAACATATACTTCTTACTGTTAGATAAAAATAACGAAAATTGTTGGTAAAAAAATTTAGTGACTCGATCATCCTTAAAACTCAATCGCCGTTTCCGATCAAAACTTAGCATTTAAAAAATCTAAACGCTTGACTTAAATAGCAAATAACTTTAAAGGCTATGGAGACTAGTAGTGTCAATATACTGATGACTAATCTGCATGTTTTAACATTTTATTAAATTATCAATTTACTGAATTTTTGTTCTAGGCTATAATGTGTACAAGATTATAAAATACATCTTACAAATACATACATACCTACATACATACATTACATACATACATACATACATACATACATACATACATACATACATACATACATACATACATACATACATACATACATACATTGTTAAAACTCTAACCTTTTGCCGAAACGCTTGCATTCAAACCAGATCTGGAGATTGTGTCATCTGAGCGGAATGTCATCCACGCATTGTAGCTATATGACACAAATATTTGTGGTATAACATTTCCATGATGCTTTGCTGCGTTTAGGTCGGGAAAAGATCCATTTCCGATCTGCATATAATCATGAAATGCTTCTGTTTGAAAATGGTTGAAAGTTACTTGTATCTGGCCACCACCTTCGTTTGTGAAGATCCAAACGCAGTAGATATTGTGACCGTAGTTTTCAGGATATGTTGGGGACGTAATTACGAAAATATCAGATGTTCCCATGCGCTGATTACAACCGCATTCTGCAAGAATTCAAAGATTACTTGTAAACATTTTCTTTGCTTGTGTAACAGGAATTCTCATTGTAACTTATTAGTAAATACAAGTAAATTTTTCCATGTATTTATCCTCACAAACATCCGAATCTCAAAATTGCGTAGCCGCAGAACCTGATGGCTTTTGCATGCGGCATGTGAGTTATGTTGCTCTTTATATAATCCTATATTAAACGATCATGTACAATATCTTGCAGACGTTTCCCGAAAATACGTCATTGTTAACTTCTGTACTTTATAGAAAATTAATAACAAATAAATGTGCGCTTTTTCCTTAGAGTCAAAATGCCCGATTGTTTTTGAACTTATCTGCATTATTCCGTGCAGACGATTAGTATTCAGTGTGCACGACTGTGTGGCACAGTGGAGGCAATTAAACAGACTATTTTTAGAGAGTTTTTGCCAGTAGTTTCCTCAGCGGATATTGCCTGTTTTTAATCCTTAAAAATATTTAGAAAGTCATTTTTGCGTGCTGTTTACTCTCTGAGCTTGTGTTTCCTACACGCGCTTATGTGCCACAGTGAAAAATGAAATTTGATCGTTCTACAAGATACGCTTGCCGTATCTAAGTCTTAGAATTAGTCTTAGAATTCCCGTAAAAATCTTTGAACTTGTATCTGTATCGATCACTACAAACTCAAAATGAGAAAAAATAAAAGCGTTCCATTTTAAACGTTCTCTTCATTTGACTATCTACGGCACGATGCTCTGCAGGTGTGAGCGATCGCAAGCAGAGTTCAAGATCTCCGAGGTTCCTCTGGCGTCATACTTAATAAACAAGTAAACAATAGTTAAGCCGATCAAAATAGAGGGTGTGGCGGCGTTGAAAAGTGAAAGCTGATTCGATGCCTCGTTACAGTGATTCCAATGTTATAAAACTCTGCAGGGTCGAGCTGAAACTTTGACAGACAAGCAGTACGCACTACTAATCGTCGATTCTCTCGACGAGTGATGCAAATAAATGATGGAACATTTGTAATAATAACAGAACCCCATGGTCTTTGAGTGCAAGCGCGCCGTACTAGCAGTATTTGCACTCGTGCTGCGATGTGTTCGGCATTATTACATGTCTCGTGGTGAATGCAAATCAGTGCATTGATTTGAATAGGAACATCCGGGATGTTAGCGGGCCGGTGAACGATGTACTGACCGGTTTCCATGGTTACCCGGGCCAGTGAAGCCTTTCGATGTTTTCGACGTCAAAGTAGACGCTTTACGCTAGATGTAAAATATCCATGCGCACAATGCTATTTTGACTTTCGTTAAAATCTGTTTGATGCTGGTCGATAATGGTAAAATTGTGATATAGTATTAACTGTGAAGAGGCATGTAATAAAAATAGTATTGCCTGAATACATGGGTTTAGGTGCCCTCGCAGCAAGAGACAATTTGCCCTCCTGGCGTCGGGCAAATTGTCCCCTACTCTCGGGCACCTAAACCCATGTATTCAGCCAACGAACTGCCGAATACACCGCAGCACTCGTGCAAATACTGCTAAGACGGCGCCCTTGCTGTCACAGGTCATGGAATTCTGTAATATTACAGTACGTAACAGCATGGAGGTAAACAAATTCTTTCTTCTTACCTCCATGGTCACAGCTAACATGAAAGCAAAGGAAGGTATACACATTCAGCAAATCGTCAGGGTATATGTTTTACAGAGATGTGTGGCCGCACGCAAAAGGAGAATCCAGGTCGTTGCAAGGGTGGTGAGCCTTCCCTGGGGCACTCCTTATGCTTGCAGGGCCATTTCCCACACCTGGGGGCTTCAAAATGCTGAAAGAACGCGCTCAAGGGAGGAACGCCTTTTTTGAGGGGTGGTAGCCTCTATTTACCAATTCACGTGGTCCGATAACCCCTCCTGCTGCTAAAAGATTTCACAACTTTAACAACGTTATCTCATAAACATTTATTAATTTTGGTTATGTTCTTCAAGTCTTACGTCCTTAAAAGGTAAACGTCATTATATAAGCAAACTCTTCTTGTATGCGTACTTAAAATGCTAAATTAATTTCATCAATGTGACATCATGGTATCTTTGATGTAGATAGCAACAGATATGGTGTAATGTTTGACAAATTTCTAAATTTCTTAAGAAATTGTGTCAATCGAATTATCTTAATTTAGTTCCAATAATGTTACAGGCAGACAAATATATAATTGTCTCGACATTAGCTCCAATGTAAAAGCAATGAAGATAAAGGACGAATAATATTCGAAACCGATTTTAACTATACAGAATAACAGTATGATACACATAACTCATAGCCACTCGCACCAGAAAAGAAAAGAATCCACAAGTGAGAGGCAATAATCCAACTTTTGTAAGGCATAAGAAGTGTGGTAAGCATGTTCTAAACTTAAGATGATTCGGCAAATATAGTACAAACCAAACTTCAAATAGTAGTAAAACGTTTCTATAGTAATCTTGCATTTACGCATACAATTAAAACCGCAATTTTTAATCCCAGATTCTCGCATTAGTGGGGTTCTCCTCATCACATAGTCAAACACTTGGCCAGTACGATTTTTGATTTCTGTAACATTAATTATACAAACTGATAGTAGAGCTTAACCTTTGGGCACCTTCTGCTAATCCTGCACACAGAGTTTATACTAGCGTTTGATTGGCGGTCGGTTAAAATTTCGAACGATCATTGATTCTCCCACCACCAACGCCTCGAATTTCCTAAAATGTCGTCCTCCGGTCGCGTTAGAAATTGAATATAACCGCAGAGTTCGATAGGCAGCAGCTTCGCGCTGACCGCTTGGTTATCTGTCTGCGTTTTTTCGACCGGAAAAAACTAAAAAGTGGCATTTTCTGGAGTGTGTGCCAGCATGTTGCCTGTTTGGTGTCCACTTACACAATGAACGCCGCCATAGCTTCGCGTATTTTTAAAGTTAGGCTCCGCCTTTAAGACACATTTCGTTCATTAGACTTGCATACACGGGAATATGCAACTAAAAGTCTAGTTTTTGATAAAAATTATGTCACTATCGGAAAATATGTGTAATTGTAAATTATCATCAACAGATACAGATTGTAAATTAATAATCTTATTAGGTGTAACATTAACAAAAATAATTTTACAAAAGTGACAGTAAATGTATACTTACCACCGGTTGCAGTGGCCACAAGCTTGAACCCTGACCTTGTAAACGATGTATCTGAATAAAATGTGACCCAGGCATTCATTGTTGAATTAAAGACTTCGGGGATCGCATTTCCAGAATGTTTCTCTGCATAAGCATCGAGAATAGGACCTTTGCCGAACTGTATATAATCATGGATCTCCTCCGTTTCAAGGCTGTCAAATGCAAGTTCAATCATACCGCCATTTTTGTTTGTAACTGTCCAAATGCAATTAATGTTGTTAGTATAGTTGTTGGGATAATTAGGCGAATTCACAATGACCGATTCTCCTGTCGCAAGAAAAACATCATACCCACAACCTGCAAATAAATAAAATACATGTCTTATGTACATGGCTTATGAGTGAAATACTTTTGTAAGCAAAAGTGTTTTTTTCAATGCAGTGTTACAGAAAGGGCGGGCTACGATACCTTGGGATTTATTCATGCTATACATACGTCATTGTAATAACACTGTTATTCTTTCGTAACACAGGTATTAATAGACCGATAACGTTGCACACATTGAGGATAGTGCTGGTGCTTTAATTGAGTTTGCTTCAGAGACTTCAAGCACATGATAAAATACATTAGAAAGAGAAAAGAAAACCAACTTACTCGGTCATAACATAATTTAACATAATATTATAATTTGCTTATATCGAGTGTAAAAGAGAAGCCAAGGCTATGTAGAACATGCATTTTTAAATTGGTATAAAATTAAATCGGCATTAAATTGAACAGTGCATATGATTCATGATACCTCGTCTACAAAGTTCTTCATCTCTTCCTGTAGCGCAGTCGTATTTTCCGTCACATACCATTTGGTTAGCAATGCATGAACCATTTCCACAGGAAAATTTATTTTTTGCACAACCTTTCAATGAAAAAAAGATCTTTATAATCTTCCTGCTTTATATAAATGCATACTTAATTATCGTGCAAAAATAGTTTATTCATGTGTATATGCTACACAAAAATCAGTTCAACTTTTTAAAGAATAATGATGTCGATAAGTTACTGGACAAATGTAATAACCAAAGTATAACTATTTTCATGTTTTAATACGCCAAGTGTTTGGCTCAAGAAAGCTGAAGATTTGCAAGAATGGTAAAAGATAATAAATGAAATGAGAAAAAACTGTTTAATCATGTAAAAAATACTGGACTTTTCACGATACAACATAACACTTTTTGATGATCTCATCCTTCGTAGCCGATCGCTAGATCCCTTGCCCGGTAATCAAGCCACATTTCCTGCCGCCTATACCTCGATAGTATACGAGTTTTTTCGTTCGTATACCTTGGTATGATATACGCTTAGTATGCTGAAAATGTGTTAAGATATACACAGCTGTAGACTATGTATGTCTTGGAGATAGTGTATTGTTATGTCCCCAATACGAAGGTACATATTAAATGTATCATGTTGGACGCCAATTGCTGTTAAAGATATTCGATCACCTGATTTTTACCAGCCAACCACAGATTTGGTGGCCGCTTATTTAAAAGGGAGCTCCCACACGACCAGCCATTGCATACTTAGAAGCATCGTTTGCATGATACGGAGGCGGACAGCTACAGGTGTTAAAGGGTAGTACGCTTAGCCCCGCCCCTTTACCATATGTGGAATATGCAAATTTACGGTGACTGTGTACCTTTAAGGCACAATTCAATTTACCAGGCCCTAGGTTACTTACTTTTCCAGTACAACCAAGTCTTTGCCATCAAAAAAGGGTTATATGTTTGAGACAAGTACAAGTGGGTTGTGTTTGCTTACATGTGGATTGGAACTCATTCATCTCATAAGTTATAAAATTTCCCATCATTCTGTAGGGCCAACACCATGTGTGTCTTATGGTATAGTTAGGCACCTTACACATCGCGGCAAGATTAAATGTGTCACATAATAAAATTCTTAATTAGAATTTACTTTGTTTGTTCCTACTTTAGGGCTCACTTCATGTACTTAACGGCAAAACTTTTATGCCATACTGTAGCAATCATATATTTTGCTACTCACATGATGTATCTCGCTGTAACAGCTTATTTCAAAACAGGCACACATCATGTGGCCCATGTTTTACTCAAAATTACACGAGTTAAGTACTATTGTGGTCAGAGTCAGCAACGGGTCGAAGCACCTAGATACTTCCCGTGATGATGGCTTTGGTCAGGGGTAAGGCATATACAGGTATAAAATTGAAAATAAGGATAATGATGAGGTAATGGTGATAGGCCGTGATGTATGATTAATCGGTTTTATTGACACGTAGGCTAATACTTGCTATTTATCCTGATTTTCTGCCACCTTGCCCAGTGGCGGGTTCTCTAAAAATTACACGGTCATGAACCGGACATTCAATCTGTTTTCTTGGAATCCCAACACGAAATATCGTGAAAAAACCACCAATATGTGGCGAACTCAGATGATCGCTTTTTTTACAAAAGAGAAAATACGTTTCATGTATTTATAATCAGTACATGAAATTTAGAGATACATGAAACTTATGAAATTAGAAGTGTGAGTGAGTGTTATCTTTACGTTTATTTTAGTAGGTTTAAACGACACGTTCGTTGTCATTGACGTCAAACATGCATTATATGTTTATATGAGTTTTGCGTTTTCTTTCGCTTGTATCCTTTAGGTTGTAGAATTCTCTATAGAGGAAGTCATCGAGCGCAGACAGAAATACAACAAAACGAATATTTCCGGTGGTACGATAAACAGACCAATCACAGAGCAAAGAATTGACATTTTCCATCTTTAACAAGACTTTACTGTTCCAGAGTCAGGGCTAATAATACACTCCGAGACAATGCTAAAGAGGTTACAAGCATTTTATTTTCAAATATTCAATGAAGAGCTGATCAGATTCATTTTCCGATGCACGATCGATACGCTTTGCAAATAAAGGGGCCAACTTAAAAGAACGTCAAAGGTAAGCCTGGACACAAACAACGGAATTGAAAATGAGAGCATTTATTGAAGTTAGAGTCCTATTTGGCATGTGATGGCAGCCTGAAATCCAGCAGTATTGGCCTATCCATGTTTGCTTTTGTCATAATTCTTAATTCGTAAGCTAATAATGCGATATTTATCCTTATCACAATCGTTTTTATGAGGCAAGCAACTGCTGCTTTACCTGCCAGTAATCACTGTGTCATACACGGTATAGAGAAGAATACTGGCGAGAACACATTGTGTGAACATATCAGTCAGAGGACGGTAGAACTGGACGATGAACGGACGGCCCGATTGAATATTGTTGTTACTATTCCAACCCTTTATTACGATACAGACAATGCAAATAAATACTCACTTCCAAATAACCCTTTGGTACAATGTGCTTGTTTGTGTGCCCGAAATTTGTAATTTACACATTTATGCTTTAGTCATCAGTCGATCGCGAATCACGGTTACAGCCAGAACTTCCTGTTTTGGCCAAAAGCGAGTCAGCGAGCGATGAATAATTCATCTAAGTTGCTAATGATCGATTTCCTTAATCTTGCATTCGTTATGATAAAACAATTTTTAATCATTTAAAGGCATTTTTAGGCATTTACTTTTTTCTGGCTCCTTAGGCTGCACGAGTCTCGAATACATCAAAACAGTAATGGTCACATGTCGGTCTAAGGGTTGTTCACCCTGTAATTGATAAAGAGAACACCTGCCGACAATCAAACATGACGGCTTTACATTTAAAAAATGAGACTAAAAGAGTGAGAAGACTCTATCAAAGTGTTAAGAGAACACGTCAATAGTCTTCCAGATTTCTCCAGTTATTACAAACATAAATCATTGTTTTACGATACTATGTGTAATATGTGTAAATGTACCCTTTCATGCGGAATCTTTCAATATTATTGTCAGTAATGCATTTGATCGAATGTGAACCTAGAGTTTAATAGATGACAGCATAAATTTTATTGAAAAGTAGGATTCTAGCATATAGTTCAAAATTATGTTCATTCTGTCGGTATATCGGTACACAGATTATCTGAATGAAAATGTTTTATTTTGCACAGTTGAGTTCAATTTCTTCAATCGCTCCCCAAGCCTGCCTAGTTTTAAATCAAGTCTTAAAACATTTCTTTTTAATTCTGCTTTTAACTTAGCTCATCAATTGTATTGATTTATTTTTGTTTATTAATTCTTGTAACTTTTTAAAAATTGATTGTATTTTACTCTGCGTCTCTGATCACACTATTTGAGTGGATTTAGTCGCTTTTTAAATGAATAAACTATTATTATTAAATTATACATTGTCATCTTTCTTGAACAAAACTTAATATTGGGTGTCTCGTATCAAAATAGAACAAAACCGTGTTTTTCAACTTACCAGCACAGTAGGAATCACTTTCATCGTCTTCACAGTCCTCTTTGCCATCACAAAGCAATCGATTTGTAACACAAGTTTCATCTGCACATGGAAACTCGTACCTCTGGCAAACTAAATGGAAACATTTAAGAAGTTAAATTTGTCCAATCTGACACAATTATACAGATGTAATTGTTATGTGTATTTTCTTACATTATATATGCATAATTATCGAAGTATACAGATGTCCTCGTCGGAAATTACAGTGCTCGATGCTAAAGCCGAGCGTTATAAATAATTACACAAAATGTCTTCAAGTACATAGTAATGATACTGTTACTTAAGTTTCATGCATCCTGCAATCGTCAGACAGAAGAAGTGAAAGGATTCTTAGCTCGACAATCTTATATATGTGTTATCAGGACGTACCATTCTATTTGTAGGTGGTGTTAAAATTTGATAACTAATATTTGTATATAGCGTAATATAGCGTAGATTTGTCAGCGTTGATAATGTGTAGTTTTTCTGATATACAATTATTACATCGCTTGCTTATGTTAGAATATATATATATATATATATATATATATATATATATATATATATATATATATATAAAGATATAGATAGATTATATAGATATATATAGATATATATAATTATTATTATTAAACTTTATTGTCCCTAAAAAAATGGGAAACTTGTCTTGCAATGGCACGGACAAACAACATTAAAAATACGGTGATAAAAAGGATAATACACATCAAAAACGAAAATCTTGTTACAATAAGTGTTGAAGTGGACTTAAGACATTCTCTGATTAAGAAGTCGGATGGCAGAGGGTACATAACTAAGTCGAGCACGACGTGTTCTTAAAGCTAGAGTTTTATACCTGCGACCTGACGGGAGCTCCTCAAAATGCTGAGCCAATGGATGGGAAGGATCCCCGATGATTTTAACAGCTTTGACAAAAGTTCTGTTCTCATACTGTGATTTCATGCTCTTACATTCACGGCCACAGATTTTGGAACAGGTGTTAACAATTGTTTGTAGTTTGTTCAAGTTCGAAACGGTCAGACCTCCATACCAGCTCAAAAATGAGAAGGTAATTACACTTTCAATGTGACTAGAGTAGAACGTTTTCAATATATGTGGATGAATACTCAGTGATCTCAGTTTGCGCAGTAGGTACATTCGCTGTTTACTTTTCTTGTATATGGATTCAGTGTTCTGTTGAAATGTCAATTTGTCATCTATGAGTGATCCGAGATAACGGTATATTGAAACACGCTCTACAACTTCAGAATTTATTTTAAGGGAATCGATTTTCTTCTTTGCCCTTCTGAAGTCAATGATCATTTCCTTTGTTTTGCCAGTATTTAAATCAAGATAGTTTTTGTCACACCATTGTTTTAAGTGTTGCACCTGATTTTCAAAGTGTTGTTCACTGTTTGAATAATCTCCAAGTGATGTATCATCTGCATGTTTGACCATTTTTGCCTGGTCACTTGTACTTTGAAGATCGTTTGTATACAAAGAAAACAAAACAGGGGAGATCACCGAGCCTTGTGGTGCCCCAGTAGACGTACTGCGCATACTGGACACGATTGCAGACGAGGCTTCCTTACTCAAACCTGTGTTATTTACTCTGACATATTGATGTCTATTTGTGAGAAAATCTAACACCCACAATATTATATTGGGGTTGACATTCATGTTGTATAACTTATTAACCATCAAATGTGGCTGTATGGTGTTGGAAGCTGATGAAAAGTCTAACACGATTGGAACTAATTTGGGAAAATTGGATGAGAGTAATTATTAGGAAAATGTAACGAAATCGAAATTTTTACAGCTGAAATTTAAAAAAATGATAGAATAGTGTAAAATTTGAAACATTGTTCTCATCGAACAACACAACGAAAACACAACGATTATTGCATACCTCTTTCATCGGATTCATTTTCATGGAAAAAAGTTCATTTTTGTGTAAATGTACTAAAGAAATGAGACAAAATGCTTAACATTTCTCTACTTAACGACTTTTGAGTCAGGGCACTTTTAAAATGCCCCTGACTTTTTCGTGAATTTAAGGCTTCATAAACATTAAATTGAGTCAGGGCACATTTTAAATCACCCTGACTGACTTAACTGTAAATCAATCGAAAAGCTTCATTTTGCTCGAGGAAAAGTGACAAACTGAGATAATTACTGGTGTTTCAGTAATGAAGAAACTACAGACAAACTCTCATATTTTCATTCAAATATGGATATTGTTCAAATGTTTTTAAGAATATTGCATAAGTAACTATCATGCACTGATTCTGACTCATAACATTTCAACAGAATCGTAAATTTTGAATAAAATTTAAAAATGGTAAGCAAATATGATGTAATATTAGACAAATTTCTAAAATTCTTGAGAAATGTTGCCAATCCAATTATCCCAATTTAGTTCCAATCGTGTTGTCTACAAATAACATACGAACATATGATTTGGGCTTCTCTAAATGAGTAAAAACTTGGTGAAGTAGAGTTATAACAGCATCTTCTACTGATCTGTTAGCCCTGTAAGCAAATTGAAGTGGGTCAACAAGATCTTTAACCTGTTTCAAAAGTCGCGATAGTACAAGACGTTCCATACATTTCATAATAATTGATGTCAAAGCAATTGGTCTGTAATCATTTAATTTGATAGGGTTACTGATTTTTGGAATTGGTGAAATAGCCGATGTTTTCCATATAGTTGGTATTGTATGTGTAGAAAGAGACCAGTTGAAAAGAATTGTGAAGACACCAGCCAGTTCTACATGGCAATGCTGTAGGAGTCTACAAGATATATTATCTGGACCCTGTGCTTTACTTGGATTAATGCCCTTGAAAGTTGAACTGACCTGCTCCTCTGATATTTGAGGTAGATCTGAGTGTACCAGTTTACTTCTGACAATGTTTCTGGCAATGTCTTGTTCCTGTGTGAAATTATGCTTATCAAAACGACAGAAAATATCATTTAATTCATTTACAAAAGTGTTACCATCTTTTACTTCCACCTGTTTACTTGTCTTTTGTTTACCAGAAAGAACAGCAAGGCCTTGCCACGCTTTCCTTACATCACCAGACTGGAACTGATTTTCGATTTTAG
>LD343962.1:272061-282450 GCA_001465055.1 Ptychodera flava | reverse complement strand
CATCAAAATAAAAAAGTGGTAAAAATACAGGGTAAAATTCAATGTCAATACTTAAAAGATGTAAATGTGTTGAAAAACAAATGTGATAAAAAATGTGATAAAAATAATAATAATAATAATAATATATATATATATATATATATATATATATATATATATATATAACTCTAGTGACTTGCTGAACTTGTGTTCTGTTCCAAGTCGATCTCACCTCCAATCCCAAAGTAAAATTTTAGGCTGATTGGCAACGTTTCGATATGACTTGCATATCTTTATCAAGCCAGTGACTAAAATAGGCACGCATGCGCAAGATGAACAAGAGGGTGAAACCAAAAATAACTATAGGGGGTGGAGACATGAAAATTTAAGAAACTAGCCGTGTATTGAAGTCGGCTCGTACTCATTCAGTCCATTAGACTACATTGTGTCGGCCCTATGTATCCAAAGACTTTCCAGCTCTTTGAACAAATTCGCGTTAGGGACATGACATAAAAGTATAGCTGAGAGAGCATTATCTTGGAGAGTACGTCCTGGTAGTCAAAAATGCGGAACAACATATGGCGATCTGTCCGCTCTATTTGTTTTAATGTTGGAACGATGACCATTCAATCTTTTGTGGAAGGGTTGGGTTGTTTTACCGATGTATTGGGTATTGCATGTGCGACAAGTGAAAGAGTAGATGACATTGCTGTACTTGCAATCAAGGTCATGTTTAATTGAGAAAGGTTTTTCCTGTAGATGTAGATATAAAAAAAATCGTGTTCTGTATTACGGCGCAACATGCACATCTGGGCTTATTGCAAGGTTTACAACCCCATGTCACTTTGTCGAGTTGGTCGTGTTTGAGTCTATTCTGGTGTAAGATGTCGCCGATGGTAGCTGGTCTACGGTATGCGATGACAGGAGGCAGAGGCATGACCATTTTCATACGGGGTGATGAATTTAAAATGACTTGGTTTTCGTGACTGATTTTCCTTAAATCTGGTTGGCGTGGGTCAAATGTAGTTGTCCAGGGTATGCGGTTTGATGGTTTATGTTGCTTGTATTGTAGAAGATCTGTGCGATTGAATGTTGATGTACGAGAAATCTAGTTATTGATTAAGCGACTCGAGTAACCGCATTTCTTGAGATGTTCTGTGAATTCTGCAAGTCTCTTATTGCTCCACTCTGGTTTGCTGCATATCCTGTGTATATGTAGAGCACCGGAATAGACGATTGATTTGAATATATGGTATGGGTGACAACTGGTAGGTGGTACATAGCGGTGTGAGGCGGTTGGTTTGGTGTATAAGTCAGTTTCTAGCCTGCCGTTAAAAAGATAGATTCTTATATCCAAGAAAGGGACAGAAGAACTGCTGACTTCTGCTGTGAATTTAATTTTCTGATGGCGTGTATTGAGTCGGGCGATGAAAGTTTCAATGTCTGCTTCTGATGCTGTTGACAGTGCCGACAGGTCGTCAATGAAACGATAGGTGACTGCTGGGCAATTCGGTGTAGGGAAATAAAATTTATTCATCCACCAACTCATGTAGATGTTTGCGTAAGAGACTGCAAATGGGGTGCCCATGGCTGTACCGGAAACTTGTCTGTAATATTTGTCGTTGAACTGAAAGTAGTTGTTTTCTAGTACGAAGCGGGCTAGTATCACGATATTATTAATTTCTGTGTCATTGTAATTCGTACAGCTACGGAGGGCCTCATCGATTGCAAGAATGCCTTCCTCTATGTCGATATTAGGATATATAGATGTGACATCTAGAGCTATCAGGTGGGTGTAAGGAAGCGGTGCCTGTGTATTGAGATTTGTGAGATTACGGAGACATTGGGTAGTGTCCTTAACTAACTCCTTGCAGAATAATTCGCAAACTGGAGCCAGTTTCCACTCTAGCCATAAAGATGCTGCGCGTGTAGGTGCTCCCACTTGGCTGCATATAGGGCGACCCGGGGGTAAATTACCAGGACTCTTGATCTTGTGAATTTTCCCTAATATGTAGAAATACGCGCCTTTACAATTGGGCCAATGCAGAATAGCTTTCTTATCCCATTCTGGTAGATTCAGTCTTTCAATCAGACATGTAAGGTTGTCGTACACATGACTTGATTTATCGACAGGTGACTTTTCATAGACCTTTGCATCAGAAAGCTGTGAAATGCATTCTGCTTCGTAATCATTGGCATTCCAGATGACTGTAGCGCCTCCTTTATCGGCACGGCCAATGACGATAGAGTTGTCTTTCTTCAGTGATGACAGGGCTGTACGTTGTTGGATTGTGAGGTTACTTTTGACATCTGGTTCCATGTGGCCCCTGATAGTACGATATACATTGTTATGGTAATTTTCTAGAGCACTATTACGATTACGAGGTGGGTTACGGGTGGACGGAATGTAAAGTGATGGCGGAAAGGTCAGCTGTTCTTCTTCACTGTCATCAAAGTAAAATTCCTTCCATCTGATTCTTCTTACGTAAGTATATATATATATATATATATATATATATATATATATATATATATATATATATATATATATATATATATATATATATATCGCTTAGCTGTTAATTGCACCCGACAGTGTTGGCAACACATCGATTATACAATATGTCTAGTTCGTCTAATGTAAATGCTTCATAGCAAACCATTGTAAACTAATGTTGTTGTATATGAAGACCAGAGCAAAACTGGATGCTACAGGTCAGCGTTGGATATCTCATTTGGCAAGTAACGCTAATGCTGAAGGCCTGTCCAGGACGCGCAGAAAAGATGGTGCAGATGTTTTTAGTTATGAGATATTAGTTCTGCAAAATCCGATAGTAATAGAATGTGAAAACAGGAAACAGATGATCACTTTTAGCATATACTTTTAGCAAAGAAAGTGATCTAGCAGTTGTTCCAAATAGGAAGCTAAGAGAACTAAGCTATATCAAGAGAGACGATAGAGCATTTGGACGAATGTTGTATATAAGAAGAAACGAATAATAGCCAACTGCAGACAACGAGCCAAGAAATCAAGTAAGAGATTGTCTCATTGGACAATGTGAAACGAAAAATGGAAACAATGGTAAGTAATAATTGTACAGATGGTTGTATTGTTGTGAAGGGATGAAATCTTACAGCTTATCCTACTTGAACAACAAATAGAATTCAAGCTGCAAACGGCTTCACGAGGCCCAATCATTTGAAAGCAGTGGGAACAGGTATTAGAGTGATAATTCATAACCGTAGCCAAGAATGTGATATTTGCATATTTAGTGAGGTAGAGGATGCAACACGATAAAGTCTTCCATCATACAGTATATCAAAGGTATAGCACTTGTGGTTATCTATTTATAGGCATGTGTGCATGTGGGAGGGCAAAGTCATCGGGGTCATGAGACTCAAAAACATTTCATTCCGTAGTTATCCCTTTGTACCAAATATCAGACCTCTATCGCTATTGGTTAGCCCATAATTAAATATGCACATATTTAATGAGTGAAAGGATGTGCCATCATAAAGTCTCCAATCATACCAAATATGAAGAGGGTAGCACTTGTTGTTACTGAGTTATGGATATATATATGTATATGTGAGGTCAAAGGTCATTTGGGTCAAGTGACATTTTGTCTCAGAAAATATAGTCCATAGCTATCCCTATTTACCGAAAATCATCACTATTGGCCAGCCCAGAATTAGATATGCACGTATTTAATGAGTGAAAAAATGTGCCATCATAAGCCTCCCATCTTACCAAATATAAAGCGGGTAGCACTTGCTGTTACTGAGTTATGGACATATATGTATATTTGAGGTCAAAGGTCGTCGGGGTCATATGACATTTTTTTGAAAATTTTTTTTCCCATAGTTATCCCTATGTACCGAAAATCAGACCTCTATCTCAACCGGTCAGCCCAGACTTAGATATGCACATAATTAATGAGGTACAGAATGTGCCATTATAAAGTCTCCCATAATACAAAATATGAAGTGGGTAGCACTTGTGGTTACTGAGTTATGGACATACATGTATATTTGAGGTCAAAGGTCATTGGGGTCATGTGACATTTTATCAAAAAAAATTGTGTTCCATACTTATCATTATGTACCAAATATCAGACTGCTATCTGTATTGGTCAGACCGGATTAGATATGTGCATAATTAATGTAGTACAGGATATGCCATCGTAAGGTCTCTTATCATACCAAATATGAAGCGGGTAGCACTTGTGGTTACTGAGTTATGGACATATATGTATATTTGAGGTCAAAGGTCATTGGGGTCATGTGACATTTTGTCAACAAATTTGTAGTCCACAGTTATCTCTACGTACCGAAAATCAGACCTCCTTCTCCTTTTGGAACCTTATTATTAGATATGTACATAATTAAAGAGGTACACTATTTTGCCAGGGTCAAAAGTCAGAGGGCATCCCAAAATTTTAGTTTTGAATTTAGTCCCCTACTGGTCAATGTTCAAGCCTCCCAGACTCTTACATTGCTCAGGTAAAGCCATTGCCATAGTTTAGCTGCATGGGTATAGCATGGGTCAAAGGTCATTGAAAAATGTGAAAAATAATGCTTTAAAAATCTTCTTCTCTAAATCGAAATGGCCTGTGATATGGCAATAAGGAGCCTTGACCTATGGTCTACAAATGTTGTGAACGGTACTTTGACTGATTTAATTTTATGCAAATGAGATGAATTTAAACGTTTCAATTGAAGATAACTACTGGGTCATGTGACCAGTTGGCATGGTAACAAAGTAAAGAAATATTGTCTGTGAGTTTTACCTATGTGTAAAATTGCAAGTCATTTGGTGCAACAGTTTTTGAACCAGAGCCATGATATGTGAAAGTAGGTCAAAGGTCATTCAAGGTCAACCGAAAATTGTGGAAATTTTTTTGGTCCCATACTTACCCCTATGAACCAAGAACTAAACCTTAAGCCCCTGTAGTTCCTGAGATACATTGATTTTGCATAATTTATTAGTAATGGAAAAATGTCAATTTAATCACTTAAAAATCTACTTCTCACAAACAGCAAGGTCAATGAACCTGAAATTTGGCATTTGGCATTTCAGTACTATGTTTTCACGGCGTTTTGATTGGTCAAGTTTTATGCAAATTAGGCAGAATAGAAAATTTTAATGCAAGATGGCAGCCAGGTCGCATGACCCACTGTATTGACAGAGTCATGTGCACTAGATCTTAGTGAGCTTCATAAGCCCTGAAAGTTTGAAAAGGCTGCGTGCAACGGTTTTGGAGTTCCAGGATGGCAAAAAGAAGGGAAGAAGAAAAAGAAGAACTAGAAAGCATTTGCAAGCAAAAGCGAAGTTCCAGAGACCAGAGCTGTGGAAGAAAAGAGAATGTGTGACGACGATTGGTGCAGAATGAAAGAGTGCTTGGGATTTTAATATGCAAGCACGTACCTATAGTGAGGGCTGATAGCGGTAACAACAGAATACAACTAAAAGCAAGGCAGTCCAGGGAATTACAGTACACAGATTACAAATGCCTACATGTACGGTAAAAACGCAACAGATACATACGGGGGCAACAATGCACGGAAATGAATATCAAACGAGAGGAGACATCGGACCTAGGCCGTTGAAATTGAAAACTGAGGCCACATACATTTACATTTTATTGAAAGCAATTAAACGCTTCATCTGTTAAGAATTTTTACCACTGACTAAAACAATTTCCATTCCTATGTTGCTGTTTTCACAAGATACTGACCGTTTTATCTTGGAAAGTTCAGTTGCTTTTACGTGCAGCCAACTATGAGAGTGCGGTGACAGACAGTTCACTATGCTATGCCTAGCTCTGCCTATATGCATGGCAGGGCTGTGTGTAACCAGCATTAAACGGCCTCCCACCACAGCCCTGCAGACTGATATAGAAAAAAACGCTGGTGGCTCCTCAGAAATACGGCGGGCAGTTTCTCCGCCGATAACAGCCGATTTTGAATCAAAACTTGCATTGATCTTTGTTTTCGAGCACACCCACCTCGCCTAGGTACACGATGTGCCCAGCCACGCTTGTAAACTTACGCAAAGCCTCCTTTTCTCTCTCTATGTGAGGGAAGCGTTCGTATCCGCCTCCATTGTTAATCTCATTCAATCCATGAGTACTCGGGCGAAAACCAGCGTGCGTCTAAACCATATGGAAACCATATGGAAGGCGTATGATGTAACAGTATAGCGCCACGTACGGCGAGTATTTAGAGAAAAAATTAAAAATCAAAAAGCAACAAAAAACAAAGCGAAAGAAAGCTAGAATTATTAATAGCTGAACACGATATGATAGTTGTGCAATGCAAAATAAAAAATAAATAAATAAACAAACAAGAAATGCCCGTGAAACCCGTCCAAGATGAGCGATGACATCATAAGCGTGTTGCAATGCATCCTGTGTAATGAAGGTAAAATTTGTGTATAGCATGTTCTATGGTAGTAATATCAGAAATAGAGAAAGAAAGAAAGAAAGAAAGTGAGCAAAAACTAACAGTTCCAGAGCTGGTCTCTTGAACTAAATATAGCTGCAAGCAGCAATGCCCGGGCCAAAGCAATTTTACGTAGGAAAAAGAAGGCAAATGTCATTTAACAGTTCAAAGGTCGTCTCAGTAACACGTCTTTTTTGCAACAAAATTTTTGTTCCTAATATTACATCTGTCAATTAAAAATCATAACACCAGGTTAATTGGCTAGCTCAAAATTAGATAAGTGCATGGCAGTGAAACATGGACAACATATACCAGACAAGAGAAAAAGCTGAATGCCTATCACATGAGATGTCTTCGCAGGATATTGGGCATTACGTGGAAAGACACGGTCACCAACTCTGAGGTTCTTAGACGCTCAGGATCTAGTACCATATTTGCAATGCTGAGCGAGCGCCGTCTGAGATGGCTCGGTCATGTGCGTCGCATGGATAAAGGTCGCATTCCCAAGGATCTACTGTATGGCCAGCTTGAATGCGGATCACGTCCAAGAGGCCGTCCCCACTTGAGATACAAAGATACATGCAAAAGGGACCTTAGGTCTGCGCACATTGAGGTAGAGTCATGGGAGGACATTGCATCAGATCGTTCAACATGGAGACATGTTGTTAAAACAGGTGTGAAAAGAGCTGATGAGGATCGTTTCCAATCATGGGCACAAAAACGCAAGAAGAGAAAAGTATTAACCACACCCAAAAGCACAGATTTTATCTGCAACAATTGTAACAAGGACTGCCACTCACGGATAGGTCTCCACAGCTATAGTAGACACTGTTCCAGCTCAACATGACTCAATCCATCGTCTCTTGAGACGGACGGAGGCCAATGAGCTCTCTTGGTTACTGAGTTATGGACAAATATGTATATTTGAGGTCAAAGGTCATCGAGGACACGTGATATTATGTAAAAACATTGTATTTAATATTTATCACTATATACCTAAAATCAGACCGCTAGCTCTATTGGCTTGCCCAAAATTAGAAATGAGCATAATTAATAAGGTACAGGATGTATAGCACTCTTGGTTACTGAGTTATGGACAAAGATTCATATTTGAGGTCAAAGATCATCGATGTCACGTGACATTTTGTCTAAAAAATGGTATCCAATAGTTATTCCTGTACACCAAAAATCAGACCTCTAGCTCTATTGGCTTGCCTAAAATTAGATATGTGCATATTTAATGAGGTACCTAGGGTGGCACCATAAGGTCTCCCATCATACCAAATATGAAGGGTCTAGCCCTTGTTGTTACAGAGTTATTGACAAATATTTATATTCAAGCTCAAAGGTCATCGAGGTCATGTGACATTTTGTGAAAAAAATTGTTTACAATACTTATCACTATATACCAAAAATCAGACCTCGAGCTCTATGGGCTAGCCCAGAATTAGATATATGCATAATTAGTGAGGTAGAGGATGTGGTGTCATAAGGTCTCTAATCATACCATATATGAATGGTGAAGCACTTGTGGTTACTGAGTTATGGACAAATATGTATATTTGAGGTCATTAGGTCATCGAGGTCACGTGACATTTTGTCAAAAAATTGTATCCCATAGTTATGCCTATATACAAAAAATAAGACCTCTAGCTCTATTGGCTAGCCCAGAATTAGATATGTGCATAATTAATGAGGTAGAGGATGTGCTGGTCATATGACATTTTGTTAAAAAACGTCTACACTGATACTTGTCCCTGTGTACCTCTAGCTTGAAGGGTGGAATTAGATATGTGCATTATCAATTAGATATAGAAAAATGCTGAGGTCATACGTCAAGTTCATCTTCAACATTTTGGTATGTAGCATCTAGGTAGTATGTTGTAAAAAGTTGCTATTCACATTTTCGATTTTTCAATTTTTATGCAAATTAGATCTAATTAAAATTTTTAATAATTAATAGCAGTAAGGTCATGTGACCTATCAAAATATGAAGGGTCAGGTGCACCAGTACTCAGTATGCCTAATAAGCCATGCAAGTTTGAAAGGCTGCGCGGTGAATAGCGTGACGGCCTGTCAGAGTAAAAATCTTCAGTACTCCTTGGAAAATCAGCCGAATTACGTAAACGAGTTAGAGATTTTGTTCACAAAAGCAGTTAGGCAATGAGCAATAATCAGAGTTCAGGCAGGTATAGGTCATTTTATTGAATTACACTCACTATGGTTTATTTTGCCATTCAAAGTTCCGATAGAAGTGGTGTCGTCGTTGTAATGGACCCACTTTTGCCGCTAGTTGGCCCGCAGCTATCCATGGCGGGATTGACCTTTTGGTGACCCGCATAGCGACACACGCTACCCTGCCAACTGATAGGTGCGTTTCCACAGCTAGGCAGCGTCGGATGTTCGGCGTGACCTTTTTGCCTGTTGGGTTCATAGTCACCGGTGAGAGTGCGGATAGAGTTAGTTTTTTCAGTGTTTGTGGGGTCCTGCACAATCGGAGTTCATGAAACAAGTCTCTCCGCCAGGGCTCGACTGCAGAGTTGTGTGTAGTGTGGGTTCCCCCGGTACAAAAATGTGAGGCCACATTTGCATACAGAGAGACTTTCTCACGTTTTGCATTGTGCTTCTCATAGTCTCGGTCTGTTTTCAAGGGGTGTCTTAGTCCCGGGCCCTTATACAATTTATTATTTGAGTGTGTGTGTTATGGCTACAGGACTTGATAGGCACAGAAGTGTGACTGAACAGAGCACTGAAGGTGAAATTGTTTTCAAGGACAGTGGTATGGCGAGTACATGCCGGGACAGATATCCGCTGCAGATCTGCAGAAATATCAGCCTGTACATTAAAAGAGAACCCAAGAGAGATCAGTCAGACGTGGTAAAGGTCGTCAAGAACCGATTTCATTTGATGGGGAGTTGATTCTGCTCGTTTTTAGACAATTTTAATGGTTTGACAAACAGTACAACAGAGTCACGTAGATGCGTACGTTGGAAGGCTACAGGGTCGCCTGGTCTGTCGCGCAGGGGTGATAAACCATTCCCGGGAGGCAAGTCAAGTGATAGTCACGTGACTCTGCATTGAATGATGGGGGAAATAGGGAGGAAAGCGGCCGTTGAGTGGCTTTTGGTGCAATTCGTCCAGATTATTTTGATGGTACTTCAGATTTTGCTGAGTTTGAAATTCATTTTAAAGCATGTGCTACAATAAATGGATGGGATGATCATAGAAAATTACAAGTGATGTTGGCCAGGTTAAAGGGCATTGCACTGAAGGTGGCATCGACTAGCATAGGCCATGGTGAAGATTTGACCTTTGATGATTTGTGTGAATTGTTGCGTGCACAGTTTGGGTCAGGTGGACAAGAGGATGTGTATCGTCTTGCCATTCGCAATATTCACAGGCAACCAGGTCAGTCACTGCGAGATTTGGTGCAGGTTGTTACGGAAACCATTTGGAGTGCCTTCCCAGAAGCAAGGGGTGAAATGCGAAAGGGGTTATGTATTGAGGCATATTTTGATGCCGTGGGGGAGGAAACAATTAAAAGCCAAACTTGAAGATTGTGTAAAAGCAGCTGTAGCTGAAGAAAATTACTTGTCATTGTGTGGGAAAGGTAAAGTTACTAGACATTGGCCAGTTGGCGGCAAAACTGCTGAGGTGGAGGGTGGGGTCAGTGACCTTCGTTCCCTGATTGAACAGTTAGTTGCCGATGTGGCTGACTTGAAAAGGGAAAGAGCGAGAGTTCCCAATGTGAAAAGTCCCCGGCGAAATGTCAACTGTGGTGTAACATGGTCAACAAGGTATTTGATGGTTTTTGATGTTTAACCATGAACTGCCATGGTTGGCCATGATATGAGACCATAGTAGGCATTCCAATACTATGGTCTATCACAGTTGACCACGGTCTATCATGGCTGACCTGTTTATGGATATTGGCTACCATGGTTGACCATGGTTACCGATGGTCAA
>LD343962.1:258640-271102 GCA_001465055.1 Ptychodera flava | reverse complement strand
CATTTAACAAACATGGTCGACCGTGAACTACCAAGGTTGACCATGGTCATATGACCATGAACTAACATGTTAGTCCATGTTAGACCACCGACACTTTCGCCGGGGTTGGTTGTTGGCTTTGTGGTCAGAATGGGCACATTCGTAAGAATTGTCCAAATCAGAGTAAGAGAGTTATGACTGCTCACAAAAATAAAAGTCAGAGTTTAAACACCGCAGGGCTGGACGAAAAGGTTGTTGTTCAGCCCGGAAACAGTCTATAGGTAAGCCTGTGGGCGAAGCCTGCACTAGTACTGATAGTGGAGACACAGAGATAATGGAGAAACAGAAAGTTGGGAAACTGTGTAGTGATAGACGCATGATGATGCTAGACGTTAACATTGAGGGAATGCAGGAAAAGTTTTTAGTCGATACAGGCAGCACCCATACTATCGTCGCATACAGGTGGTATTGTCAGATACCAGAGAGCAGAAGGCCAAAGATAATCAGAGATGGTATCAAGATGATACAGACTGATGGGTCGGCTATGGAACTTAAGGGGTATGCAGTCCTCAATGTTACCATTGGCACGAGAAGTGTTAGCTACCCTATTTTTATAGCAGATTTAATAGATGGCAGTGCAGGGTTACTAGGGATGGATCTGTTGTGGTTGTTTGATTGTAAATTGGATTTACAGAAAGGCACAGTGACTATAGATTGTACGGAGATACCCACAGCTGACAGAAATTTGAGATTGTTTGTGTGTCGGTTACAGGTGGCATCCTATGAATGTGTGCACCCAGGTCATGAGGCAGTTGTGCCTGTTAAGATGTCTTCCTGTCCTCTTAGTGGACAAATAGGGAGTGAAATGACCTGGGAAGGGGGGGGGGGGTTCAGCCAAAAATGTACAGGGGGCTAGTATGTCAGAGGAGGTTGTGTTTAAATTGATAGCAATCGTAGAACCCACAGCTCTGACACGTCATTCTAAGATAGGATGTTGTACTGCGAGTGCATTGGTGACTCTGGGTCAAAGGTTACTTCCTGTTCGAGTGTTCAACCCAGGTTCTGACATATGTGAAATAAAGAAAGGACAGACACTGGCTTTATTGCGTCTGGTTCGTGCTAGAGTCTGGATATTAGACCGTCCCCATTTGATATTGACATTGACAGTAATGGGCCGGAGAGAGCGCCCCCAGGAGGCCATTCAAGCTGCTTGCAGGAGACTGTTGTTGGGGATAGAGTGACACAGGGTGGTACCATACCACATGTGCCAGTGCACTTGAAGGACTTGTATGATCACACTGCTCAGAATTTGGAGAGTGTTGAACATAAGTAAAAGGTAGCTAAATTGTTAATTGAACATTCAGATGTGTTAAGTAAGAACTCTATGGATGTTGGCTGGACAGATTTGATGACTAATCACATTGAAACAGGAGATGTGAAGCAAATTAAGGTTGCTTCTTTTAGGGCTCCTTATTGGAAGAAAAATGAAATAGAGAGGCAAGTACAGTCTATGGTTGATAAAGGGTTGGTAGTTGAGTCTAATTCCCCTTGGTCTTCCCCTTGTTCTTTGATGGCCAAGAAAGATGGGAGCCAACGCTTGGTGGTGGACTTTCGTAGACTCAATGCGGTGACTGTCAATGACGCCCAGCCCATTCCATGCATACAAGATATGTACAATGCTTTTTTTTTTAGTACTCTGGACCTGCAGATGGGTTATTACCAAGTAGAGTAGGATAAGCGCAGCCGAGAGAAAACTGCCATTGTGACCTCGGCTGGTCGACATTTAGAGTGGACAGTACTCCCGATGGGCCTCTGTAATGCACCAGCGACTTTTGAAAGGTTAATGAAGAAAGTGTTTTGAGTGCTCCAGTGGAACATTTTGTTGTTGTACTTAGACGATATCATTGTTTTCGGTGATTCTTTCCAATCTGTATGGAAGCGGCTGGACATAGTTTTTCGGAGGCTGAAGGCAGATAACCTTAAGTTAAAGCCAAAAATTGTGTTTTATTTGCACCGGAAGTTGAGTTTCTTGGACACAGAATGGAGTAACAACTGATCCCAAAAAGATAGAGTGTGTAAAGGATTGGCCAGTACCAAAGTCATTGACTGAAGTGCGGAGTTTTGTGGGTTTGGCGTCGTATTACAGACGGCTTGTGCAAGGTTTTGCAGAGTAGGCCCGGCCTTTGCATGATTCAACAAAGAAAAGTGCTGTGTTTCAGTGGTCTGAGGACTGCCAATTGGCCTTTCAGCGGTTGAAAGAGGCTCTGACAATGGTGCCTGTGCTTGCGTTCCCTTTGTCGGAAGGACCGTTTGTCTTGGACACTGATTCCAGTTTGACGGGTATGGGAGTGGTATTGAGTCAGATTCTAGACGGAGTTGAGAGGCCTGTTTTGTATGCGAGTCGTGAACTGAGTAGAAGTGAGAGAAACTACTGTGTTACTCGCAGTGAATTGTTGGCAGTCGTGACTTATGTCAAGCATTTTAAGCACTATTTGCTCTGAAGACCATTTGTTGTCCGCACTGACCATTCTTCGTTGACATGGCTCTTGTCATTCAAGAATTTGGAAGGGCAGCTAGCTCGCTGGCAGGAAGTGTTAGGGCAGTGTGATTTCAAGATAGAGAATAGAGCTGATAAGCGACACCAGAATGCTGATGCCCTTAGCTGTATACCTGTTAGGGCATGTAAACAATGTGGTAGGGATCATGGTGGCAATGATAAAAGAGATCATTCGCCTGGTAGTATGACCCGTGATTGTTTGGAGGACGTTGATCCTGGATGTAAACTGGTCTGTGATGTTTCAGAGGGGAACAAAGGTAGAGTGTGTGGTATCAAGAGAAGAAAGTCCACTCTGAGGTTGGTTTCTAAGGAAGGTAACTGGCTTGGATAGTAATGACATTTTATCCCTTGTGTGGCCCTGATCCAAGGAGGAGATTAGATGTCAACAGCTTGCTGACTCAAATATAGGAGTCATTATGAAGTATGTTGATGCAGGCTTTGAGCGCCCTCTGTGGGAGGATATTTCATACAAATCACCAGTGGTTAAAACATACTGAGCGTCGTATGCACAGCTGCGCATACCCAATGGAATTCTATACAAGTTGTATGAAACTACTGACGGAAAAGCTGTGTGATGGCAATTGATATTGCCAAAGGTGTATGTTACAAAATTGCTAGCAGAGATCCGGACTTTAGCAAAAGTCAGGTTAGGATACTACTGGTTTTGTATGAGCGTTGATGTGCATGCTTATATAAGATAGTGTAATGTGTGTGCTCGTAATAAGCCTTCCCAGGTCAGTGAGCGTGCACCATTGCAGATTTACACTGTAGGGGCTCGTATGTAGCGTATAGCACTGGATGTGGTTGGACCACTTCCTGAGTCCAAAAGTGGAAACAGTTAGATTGTTGTGGTAGATGATTTTTTCACCAAATGGATGGAGGCATATGCAGTGCCTAATGAGGAGGCCTCTGCCGTTGCCAAGGTTTTGGTGGATAATTTCATCAGCCGCTTTGGTTCACCCTTGGAGTGTCAATGATTTGGGATGGAATTTTGTATCCAACGTGTTTAAGGAAGTGTGTGTCTTGTTGGGAATGCATAAGACTTACACCATGCCTCGTCACCCCAAAGTGATGGGCAGATTGAACGTTTTAATCATTCCTTGGTTGTGTACATACGTTCTTATATGGACACCAAGGAGGGTCAATCTTATTGGGATGAAAATTTGAGTCTGGCCACTGCAGCTTACCGGCGTACTACTCATCTCTCTACGTGGAGATGCCAAATAAGCTGATGATTGGAATGGAGACTTACTCCCCCCTGGAAGCAACGTTAGCAGCTGCATTTCCCGATGTGTGGAAGATGTTTCCACGGATTTTGTTATCAGTGTACGATATAGGTTGCAAGAGACTCAATGGCTCAATGTCACGGCAAGGCGACAGAAGTTGAGTTATGATCGTAATGTTGCCAAGAAAGTCTTCCAAGTTGGTGACTTTGTATGGCTCAGGGATGAGCGGCAGAGAAAAAGATATGCCCCTAAATTGCAAATGATGTTTGAGGGTCCATATCTGGTTGTAAGCCGGATATCAGATGTGGTGTACAGGATCCAGGAAACTCCCCGTTTTAAACCTAAGGTGGTTCATTACGAAAAGTTAAAGAGGTATACTGGGAAACCGTTGGACTCTTGGTTGGAAAAGGTGAAGTTGTTACCTTTAGATCGACGACAACAGATTGGTAAGCCAGGTGAAAGTGTTGATGTAGAGACCAAGGGTGGCGGACATGACGCGCTGAGTCTCCAGTTGAAACCACTGTGGAAATAGACAGTGATATCAGCACCATTCCAAACGACCAGTTGTCTAACAATTCCAACCCTGAGGTCAATTGTTCCCCTTCTACCTTGTCTGGAGACGGTAGCCTATCGGTTCCAGAGTCAGAGGTCATGGACGAGAACAGTAAAGACGGTAGTTCAAGTGTTGAGAAATCTGATGATTTGAATGATCAGTCTGCAAAAGCTGATGAAGCAAACACTAACCCTTACCCTAGGAGAGAGAGGAAAACTGCTCAGTACTATGGATTTACTGGTATGATTAGAAATGCCTTTGTAAATGGGTGGACCTCACGGTCGAAAGCAGGACAGATCCTGGAAGTGTAATGCTGTACGTTAAGGTGTAACTTTAGGTTGCATTGACACTGATACTTTTGTAGTTGAGTTGTTATTGGTTTAACAAGTGATGTGGTAATGCAGACCACTGTTAGACAATGTGTCTTGTTTTTTCTTTGAGTTATTAGACTCTGGGTGTAGTAGTTATCGTTCTACACATATACACCTGTAGACAGATAGACTGTTGAATTGTGCAAAGCTTTCTTGTTAGGTAACTATTGATATTACTTGGTGTTAATCTGGTTTAAGTCTAATGAATGATGATTGACCTCGAATCATGTATTGGTAGGTGTCCCTGTTTGTTTCTTTTCAAATCGTCAAAAATCTGACATGAGACAAGGGATGTGCCCTGGCATTGTGTCGGCCTTCAATGGTAGATACACATCATTGTTTTCCTATCTTTTCATAAGTTTGAAGGGCGTATAATAACCTGGACTCCGCCGTCTGCAATTAACATGGTTGTAGGTATAGCGATTACCTATGAGAAGGTGATAAGTCTCCCCTTGTGATTTATTTCTGTTGGTTGACCAGTACGGATTGCTACTGTGTCATGGCTACCACCTTTTAGTTCGAATCACGTTTTTAGGCAGTGATTACCTGATGATTACTTTGATTGTAATTTAAATCAACTTTACATGACTGACGCTATAGACTGACTAACGCTCGACAACAGACATACTTCCTTATTATTTTAATGTTACCAGACTGAGTTTTTGTTGGGCAACGTTTTTGCCCTGTTGGTAGAACTCAATAGTAAGGAGTTGAATTTTCGGGGGACCGAAACTGATGGGAAAGGGGGAGTGTTGTAGAACATGGTGACATTTCTATGACAACATATGCAGTGTGCATGCCCCAATATGACTTCTTGTCAGTGTCTTGGCATGTAAGGACTGCTGAAAGTTGCGTGCCTTGCAGTTCTTGTGATCCCTTGTGAAATTCGCTCGGACTATTGAGTTCTATCGACTTAGATCCCCGCGCAGGGTGGCCGAGAGTGATTGGAGGCTGGATCTACTGGGCCTGTGCGTGGCGGAGGCACTGGTGCGGCTTGGAACTGGAGGCAATCGTCAACGCTGACAAACCTGGCTAGTTCTTTGTCTGTTGAGTCGGATCAGAGGTGCCCGGTCGACTTGGAAATTCCACAACAATATTCTAAGGTACATGGTACAAAACAATTTTTGTTGATCTTGCCAGAAACTTTGAAAGCTCCAAAGTCGCAGTGTGGTGTGCTTTCACTTCAGTGCAGAAAAGCAGAACAATGCCATACAGCCATCAAGGAGTGGATTGACTGAGGGGTTTACCAATACCTTGTTAAACATGCTTGCAACTCTTGCTCCTTCCCAAAAGCAAGATTGAAGATATATATGGAACAATTGACGAATGCTTATACCCGCCATGACTAAACTCTTCTTTTCCCTATTTTCCTGATGTTCCATCATCATCCACGTGTTCCTATTAATTTTGACTTATGATATGTGTAATGGTGCAAAAGACAGGGAAAGTGCTATTCGGATTATCACTGAGAGCTAGGTAACGGATGCAGTATTCTTATCATATAACAATCCATAAGACCAATAGGATGAGGAGTAAACAGAAGGAGAACTGTGGTAGACATGCTGGAGGCAATCTGATTTTTAACCGGGTGATATGGTACTGGAAGTGGTACAGAACTTCACAGATAGGCAAATTGAAGCTCCACGAAAAATGAGAAACATGTCAAATGCCAGTTATATCAATAATGGCAGATATTGAAGCATATCTTGTACAATCTTGAGAAGGGAAAACCGAATTGGCTTTTCACAGAATAATGGTGAAGGCATGTATAATGAATTTTAAGAAATTTCGTACCTATGGTACAAGGAACTTCAGTGATGCCTCAAAAAGATCATGACGAGGCAAACAAACTTCCACATGGCGATAGTCAGATAGAAGTAGAAATCGGGGTAGAAGAATTGTTACTATTTGTTTTTGGTTTATCTATCTCATAGACTCGTCTTGACCTTCTGAGAGGTACGGGAATCTTCAAAGTATTGACAACTAGAAACTTCCAGAGTCTGTACATACCAGTTGACTTTATTTCTCGGTAAACAAGCTTGACAGTTGCCATCGCCCAAGATATACTTCTTCCGCAGTCTACATGTATTGAGTTACACGTTTGTCGTCCATTGAACTATCTTTTTCTTGTTTTAGAATGAAATTTTAATTATTATCTTTTAGACGTGGCTTTAATCGTACGATAGACATGAATTAAATAAAAAATTTGATACACCCATTACACACACACTCACACCACTGCTCACACACACACACACACACACACACACACACACACACACACACACACATATATATATATATATATATATATATATATATATATATATAAATCTCTACAATTATACGTTTCCTCAAATTAGTTCTATACAACATCAACTTTGTTTTTAACAATGAGCACTATTTACAAATTCATTGTACAGCAATAGGCCAAAAATGGTCCCAAGTTATGCCATTATTTTCATGGGAGACCTGGAAAGCAAACTCCTTTTGGAGGCACGGAGTACATGTACTCCATTTATCTGGTACAGATTCATTGATGATGTATACAGCTTATTCACTGTCAACTTAAATGCCATCATGGAATTTTACAGATAAATTTATTCGTTTCATCATACCATAAAATTCACGATGGCGCATTCACAAAAGGTCATTCCTTTTCTTGATATTAAAGTTTAGGCCAACGAAAATGGTAAAATAATGACAGACTTGTATGAAAAACCCACCCTCACAAATCAATATTTACATTTCAAATCGTCCCACCCTAGGCATGTAAAACTCGGCGTTCCATATGGGCTTGCTATACGCATTTGTTGCATTTGGTCAGAGTTAGAATGGAGAAATGCACGCCTTGTCACACTTAAACAAGCATTAATGGAACAGAATTATCCTGAAAACCTACTCACAGAACAAATAAATCGCGCCAGATCTATCCCCAGATCGACTCTACTCCAATATAATGACCAAAAAAGAGACTCCCGTATCCCTTTTGTCACCACTTTCAATCCCTGCCACCCAAAGCTGCTCGTTCTGCGTACTCTGGTAAACTACATGAGATGCACGCTAAAGACCATCGAGAAAGAATCCAGAATGCTGATCAGAAGTCACTTTTTACTATTATTAATGACATGATAGGAAATAAGAAGATTATCGCGAGAATGCTTTTTGACATTGACATTTCTGAGTTGCCTAATACTTTTGCAAAGTTTTTTCCGGTCTAAGATCGCAAAAATACGTCATGGTTTACCATCAGTCGTCCCTTCTGATTTTTGCATTTTGAATCACTGTCTTAGCTCTTTTACACCTGTGTCTATTGATTTTGTGTCAAAACTCATTAACACCTTGCCTCCCAAGTCCTGTGGGGCCGACCCTTTGCCAACCGGTTTATTGAAATCATGTTGTGAACAGGTGGTCCCGGCTATAACTCAAATAATCAACAAGTCTCTTCTTTCTGGAGAGTTCCCACTGTCTTGTAAATCTGCCATTGTTCGTCCTCTTCTCAAGAAATCAAACTTAGACCCGAATGTTCTGAAAAACTTTCGCCCCGTGTCGAATTTGCCTTTCCTTTCAAAGCTTATTGATCGCATTGTTTTCTGTCAATTGAATACGTATTTATGCCATCACAATTTGTTTGCAAAATGTCAATCAGCATATCGAATAGGCTATAGTACAGAAACTGCTCTTCTGAGAGTCCAGGACGATATTCTACGTGCTCTTGATAGACGCAAAGATGTTATTTTAATTTTACTCGGTTTATCTGCTGTTTTTGACACGATTGATCACGATATTTTATTACACAGGCTGTGTCATAGACTTGGTATCACGGGGACAGTGTTGAATTGGTTTAAATCCTATCTGCAGGGGCGAACGCAGTCAGTGTGTGTTGGGTCAGTCGTGTCTGAGGCACAATCTCTTGATTGTGGTGTACCCCAAGGTTCTGTTCTCGGACCAATTTTATTCAATCTGTACACAGCACCCTTAGAGGATATCATTTTCAAGCATAAGTTACATTACATGATGTACGCTGATGACACGCAATCGTATATCACTTGCGAAGCAGATCAAGTCCCGACAACTTCAATTGAGTTATGTGTTAATGAAATCAGGGGATGGATGCGAGACAATATGCTCGCTCTAAATGATGATAAAACCGAGGTCGTTCATTTTTCTTCTAAATTTACAGGTGTAGGCTCGGTTTCTCGTTGTGATATTAGAATAGGTGATGTCAGTGTTCACCCATCTGACACTGTTCGCAATTTTGGTGTCACGATGGATTCTAGTGGCAGTATGTCAGCACATGTTGTCAATGTGTGTAAATCGGCCTCTCATGCTCTTTGGAAGATTGGTAAAATCCGTAATATACTCGATCAGCCTTCAACTGAGAAACTCATTCATGCTTTTATCACATCTCGCCTGGATTATTGTAACAGTTTACTTTTTGGCCTCCCTTCATTTGAAATACGCAAACTGCAAACAATTCAAAATTCGGCAGCTCGACTTGTTACCAAGCAGAGAAAATATGGTCACATTACTCCCATTCTTCGTGACCTTTATTGGCTCCCTGTTGAACAACGTATCCAATTTAAAATTCTTTGTATTACTTTCAAAGTTCTCTGTAGTCATGTACCATCTTACCTTCATGAGCTTTTGATTAGACTTAGTACTAGTCATACATTGCGTTCATTTTCAAATGGGGAAATTAAGTTACACCAACCCATCGGCCGCACAGCTTACTATGGTAATAGGGCGTTTTCAATATGTGCGCCTCGTCTGTGGAATTCTTTGCCGTCGTACCTTCGTGCATCTCAGTCACTCGATAATTTAAAAATCGGGTTAAAAACTTACCTGTTTAAGTCATTTTATACATGAGTTTTACACCCTTTTAAGTAATTTTATACCTGAGTTTTATTTGTTGATCTTTTTTAACCATTTCTTTAGTTTTACCAGCTGTTACTTTTGTTGAACATTTAAAATTTACTGTGTTTATTTGTCACGCTTTTCTTTGTTTTTAATGTAAAGCGCATTGAGATATTTAAATATGTAATGCGCTATATAAGAAATAAAGATTATGATCATGATAGTCCGGCAGCCAAGTCACCAAACCTTGCTTTATGGTCTTAAGTTTTTTTCTCAGCGGATTCTGCTTGTCAAGACCACCAAATTAAGGAATATCGTTACTGGCTCTCTGTCAGCCTTGAGCAATTTGAATGAATTAGCATATTCAAAATGGCCGCCAATAAATCACATTTTCTCTAAAAAATACAAAATATTTTGTAATTTCTCATTTATTCACCAACGTGTTGCTAAATACAACTTAGAAGATATGTGTTACCATTTAATTGTTTGCATGAGACGCAAATTTGCATAATTTTAAGATGGCGCCCGCTGTATTAAATTAAAATCCAATCCGTTTCGCATTTTTGCATCTAGTAGATTTCTCATCAACTGTTACATAGCAGTTGCAAGTGTATCGCACATTTCCAATGTTAAAGACGCCCAAAATTCGTTGACATCCACACATACAAGCTGCCAACACATTATCTATTGCCGATTTCTCTATCCAATTACCTGTATGGTCAGTTTATTTTGACAGAGAAATTTAACGGACATGCAAAGTGATGTGGTAATAGTTATCTGGCTCTGCAAAGATTAGAGCTTCTGCTATGCTTTTTTAGCTAACAAGTGATATGTCTTTCCTTCGACCAGTACCATAGTTGTGCTGTTTTTACCAATGACAAATTGAATTTGCAGCTTTTGTATCTGATTATCCGCACATTTTATATGTCATATTAAGAAGAAAGCGCCAAGATGTACGTGCGCCTTTTGACCCATGAGCTTAAATCTGCTGTTGTTACATTTAATCTATGACAACTAAATTGTCTTTTTACATATGTAGAACAAAACGTTAGATTTGGAGTACAATTAGAGTGTAAAAGGAATGCCAGAGTTATTAAATTTTCCTTAAACTTGAAGCAGTTAACAAGAATAGTCATGGTTGAAAAGTGCTACTTTGATTGGAAGTTTAAATGTGAACAATCAAAGAATAAAACATCAGTCAATATCAAAGCAAAGCGGATAGAGAACATCATTAGGTGTAGTAAGTTATATCATGATGACATTCATCTAGGATTGCAGTCACAATATGATAATGATAAAAGTGTTGTTTTGAAAGTCCACAAGTCATGTGTTGAAAAGTATCTTCACCCAAAGGAAGTAAATAAGGCTGTGAAACAGCAACAAGAGGATGGTGCTGAAGCAAGTACAGTTGCTGATGAGATTCCCACTAAAAGAGCAAGATGCTCAGAGTTGCCAAATTTCAGCTTCCTTCAATGCTGTATTTTCTGTGGAGATGACTGTAGCATTAAGAAGGACCACAAAAACCCATCGAGATGGCGACCAGCATATATATGCAGGCAGATTAAAAGGACAGGCTCAATGAAGTCACTTAAAGAAGAAATCTTAGATAAGTGTGACGAACGAGGTGATGATTGGGCTGCTCAGGTCAGAATTAGGGTAAGTGGTGCTTGTAGTGATTTGCATGCTGCGGATGCTCGCTATCATGTAGACTGTCGTACAAAATTTATGTCTTCGAGATCTATAAAAGCAGCTGCAAATGCAAAGCAAGTTGGTCTTGATGAAAGGAACGAAGCATTCCAAGTTGTTGCGAAAGTACTCTGTGAAGATCTAGCACAAATCTGGAACTCGGTTGATCTACATGCATTGTACACAGAAAACGGAGGAACTACTCTCTCTCGTCGTTTACTTGTAACTAAACTCTCAGAACACTTTGGTGAGGATCTTTTGGTTCTTTCCTCGCCTGGAATTGCAACAATTGTAGCCTTTCAGAGTGGTGCAGCGAAGGCAATGAGAATCATTCCGGATCCACAAGATGACGATACAGAATTTGCAATAAACAAAATAAAGAAGAAGATTCTCCAAGAAGTCAAGGATATACCTCGTGAGAAAGATTACTATGACACACACCTTGATTACAATAGTGCTATAAATCATGTAAGCAACACTCTCCTTAATCTCTTAGCCTCGTTTTCGCCAAAGTTAGAAAACATTCTACCAGCTGTACTCATTGGTAATATTGTCACGTCATTACTAACTAATCACCCAACTCAACTGCAGATTAGCTTGGCAGTGCTTCTACGGGAATATAAGGGAATAGTTAAGACAATGAATTATTTTGGTGTGACTTGTACATACGACGAGTTGTTACGCTTCAAGAAATCTGTCGCCATGGAAGCAGCCAAAAATACAGAGTTAACGGCGATTACCAAGGCTGATGATGGTCTTGTTCAGATTGTGATAGATAATTTTGATGCCGAGATTGCATCACATAATGGCAAATTATCAACGCATTCATTAGCAATTCTAATGACTCAACCAGATGTAAATACAAGTCAACAGGTACATGAAATAATACCTCGCCTAAAAAAAGATGGAGATGACTATGCAGTATAAAGACCCTAAGAAACCTGAGATGCCGAAGGAGCTCATAAAGAGGGCGATTCTTCCACTGAGAGTACTTGCCCAGATGGCTGTATCACAGAAAAGGGCCAATGAATGTATAGGCGAGCGGCAGACACACCCATTTTTCATACTTAATGTACCCACCTTACATACGGCCACATCATACATCATTTGAAAGCTTATTATCTCTTCTTCAAGAAAATTGACGATGTGGAGCTGCCAAGTAGGGCCATAACCCCCTAATTTGCATAATTCACATGGGTACCCAATTTGCATAAATGTGATATAAAATTAGGA
>LD343962.1:220149-232144 GCA_001465055.1 Ptychodera flava | reverse complement strand
GGAGGAAATTCAAGACCATATTTGAATAGTAGTATATATTGTCCTCAAAATTACTCTATCATGGCCCAAGTACTCATTGCCTTCAGCAATACTGCCTTGTTTTCATTAATTTTGTAAGAGGATGATTGAAAGTTTCATTGAAGAAAGTCTGAGCAAAAGATTAATTAACTTGGCAGTTAGTGCTTCTGGGACATATACATGTATTTAGACTATAAAATTCACACACAGACAAATAGAGAGACAGACTGGCAACTGGTATTGTTCAAGGTATGATACGGTTACAGCAGTTTGGAAATCCCTGTCATCAAAGAAAACAGTGGGTCGTGAAAAGATCAATGCAACAAAATCCTTCCAAAATAAGAAAATAGTGCTGGTTACTGTTCAGACAAACACCAATTTCACCATTTCCCGCTGGTTGATCATCCCTGCTGCCTAGTGGCAGTTCTACTTTCCTGGACTGCATCGGGCCGGTGACTCCCAAGGGTAATAATATTGCCATACTCTACATTTTGCAAACTGTCTTCGGAAAAAAAAACTACTACTTCTTTTCCACGCAAAAACGAATCGGATCAAAACATGGTCGTATTCAGCGGTCTAATTTGCGGCTACACATGCAGATATAGGTGAAATATCTAGTCGAAATCACGGGTTACACTGACTCAGCCATAGTCTCTCCTTTACATGTGAGGGGAAGTATAGCTCACCTGTTGGCCTAGGCTGTATGCAAGTCCCTGAACCAATCTGTGACTAAGTACATGTGCGAATATTTCAAAAGTGTTCTTTTTTCAGAACGGCCGCCGTTTTTCGTGAGAATAGTTCCGGTCTGAAAGTAGAACAATTGATACGAAAGGACCACTCGGACGCTTGCCCGCCATCTGAAAAGTCGGATGTGCAGTGCTTTTTGACTATAGTGACTAACGAACCGCCCTTTGCAAGAGTTAGCCATCTACCCTGTGTAGAAGACGAAAGAACAAAATCTTCCGTCTTTGTATTTCAATAATGTTAGCCATATCATACAAGCTTAATGTACAAGTTTCACCATTATTTGTGCGATGTTGACTGTTTCACATCTATGTGCTTTCTCGCGTTTCTTTGCGAGACCGTATTTTATTTATATCGCCGCCATTTTACAGAATACGAAGTTAGTCGGCAAGTTTATCGTTAGCCCAAACATTTGTGCCTTTAGAAAATCCTAACCCTAATCATGGTGTCATATAGCTTGTGAAACCTAAATTATTTAAGATCTAGAGTTGACCGCCTGACTTTTATCGAGTGGGATCAAGATGCCAGAAACTGCCAATTTTGCCAACCACGATTAGCGATTCTTAAAGGTGTCAAATATATGTGATCGGGGAATTTACAGGAAAAACATCTAAAACACAAGGAGTAGTGCTAGGTATGACAGATCGTAGAAAGCCAATTTCTGTGCGGGGAAGAGTTGAAATGGGAACGATAAATTGGTCTTCCGAAAACATAACACTACAATACATTCAGGTAAGCCATTGTAAATTTTAGTAACGTTAACGCTAAAAGTTAATTTTTTGAAAGCATAAAAGTAAATTTGTTGATGGTAAATAGAGCATCTTCAATGGACATAGACTGCCCTAAGTGGGCTTAATTTTGTTGTTATAAAATGAATACATGTCATCAAAATTTGCCTGAAGTACAGCCTTGTGATCGAGAAGCACGTTCTGGTCGAGGCAAACACCCCTAAGCATAATCTAAAACAAACAAACATGCTAGTCTAGTGGGCTGGTCCAAAGTGGACTGTAAACAAACGCAAATCCATCTCCAGAAAGTTCATCACTGTGAATGCAAAAAGGCAATTTCTTGTGCGTGTTATGTGATGGTACGATTTGCGATAGCAATTTTTAAGGTAGAACGCGCCTCCAGGACAGATATTCGGACACTCAAATTTATACAATTCTGTTCTGATGTATCACTTGTTACGGATTATTGTGAGGCTCTTCGAGAAAGGGAATTTTCAAGGTGACCTCTGATTTTATTGTTGATTTTGTAAGAGAAATGTTGAAAGGTTCACTGAGGCAAGATTAATCAGTTTTACTCTTTCGAGGCGCATAGTATCTTAATTGCAATTTGAGACAATCAGAGCAGGAAATGTGTTCTATCTCCTGTATCAAAATATGTCCTTCAGTTACAATAATTGCAAGTAGGATTTTACTGTCATACTGAACCAAGGGACTTCTCGCTCATGGAAGTCAATAATATAATATAATACAAAACCTTAGACGCACTCTACCTTAAAAAGTAAAGAGGGACAACAATGAGAACTTATTAAACATTATATTACCATGCCCTGCCCGTCGCATTTTGATTGGTCGAGCTGAACCATGTGACTGACCACAAATACACAGTAATGGTTCGTTTGCATGCCCGTGAATATGAATAATAAGATTAACAACTCAAATTATCGTAACTTTACAGCTCAAACATAAATCATAATCAATCACAAAATAAAATGGAGCACTTGTAGGTCAAGTTGAGACATTTTTTTCTGAAAACATCTCCAGATTTGCCAATTTTTTACAGCGCGCGTGACAGTGCGTCGCGTATTGCTCAGTTTCTGGGGCCCAGTTGTCGTTCGCTCCTGAAATTTTCGGAAATAAAATTTTGACGGTTTTCTTGGGTTCGCTGATAATATAATGGAAATAACAGACTCCGCTCTGACCATTAACGTTTATTTTTGGGCGCGGGCTCGAGGAAAGCCAAATTAACAGGCTCGGCAAGCCTCGCCCGTTAATTTTTTGCTTTCCTCTTGCCCTTGCCCACAAATAAACGTTAATGGTCAGCGCGTCGCCCGTTATTTCTATACTATTAATATCAAAACATCGTGTTTGATCATTGCATTTATTGGTACCTATGTATCAAATGAAAGTACGAATTAAGTGTGTAACATGACTTTAAAATTATCAAGTGTGTGCACAGCCCGAATATCTGACGCTAATATACGTATATACCACAAACGAGGCTCACTTACCAAAAGGCTGCTGTCAGCGGTGCGAACAATCGGCTGGTGTAAATTTACTTTAACATTAGAATGTCAAATATAAGAGTAACTAGCACTGCGCCTTGTCAACATTTAACAAGATAGGATGGTGTAACACAACAAAGACCTTTATGCGTGATACATGAAAAAGAAATTTGAATTGGTTGTTGAACAGGCAGTCAGCTGAGGTCAAGAAGAACGAGAGTTATGTGATCGTTGGTTTTCTTCCTCGGAACAAGTCGAGCCCATTGGTGGCACGCTCAGGAAAATGAGTACTCGTCTTCCCAATATCAAGGAAAAGGGGTGTTTTTTGTTATTGATCGAGGTCCGTGAAAACCAGACAAGTGTCAATTTATACCAAAGCTGGTCAACTTAGGACGTGCCTTAAACCTGATAAATAAATTTCTGAAATGTATGACCATGCTATTGCTCCATTGAAAATGAAATTATCAGACATCAATAGACTACGTGGGTGTGTTTAAACAATTTCATTGCTCTTTGCGACAGTCTCATGATGGCAAATGTATTTGAAATTATCTTTCCCTCTCCATGGTTTTTTTTTTTAATTAGGGGTTGTTTTCGGGTCTAACATTCTCCCATATTTGTCACAATAACCCTGTCATTTTAAGGGTTTCTTTTTAAAAAAATTCTAGAGAAGGGATGTTTTGAAATTTTACGGAACAAGCGTTGATACGCAGCCAAACTGTCCTCCCTCGGGAGTCATTGCAGGTTGCGTATTTCAAATGAAGGGAAACAAAATAATAAACTGCGAGATATGATAAAAGCAAATTTAAAACGAGTTCCTCAGCCAAAGGCCGAGCTATCTAATGCATAATCAATTGCGGATGAATGAATTATGAAAACATGAAAAAATTCAACCATTTATGAATAAATTGTCGAACTTCAATAACGAGTTGTTACCGAAATAATCGGTCAAATCATTGAATTTATCAGTCGTACCTAATTTTTTTGGGTATTTTATGTTAAGCAGCAGTGTTCTAATATTTCAACGTTAACTGCCAAACCTCTACTCTGAGGAGGCTGGAATGAAGGATAAAAGGATTTGCATATTTTCTCACCACACAGGGCACAATGTTTGATATACAACAATATATACACATATACTGATTGCTTACATGTGTCAAATAAATTAAATATACACGTAAGTATGCTAATAAAATGCAAAAGTAGAGTGTACACTTGGTGTGCAAAGATCTGCATTACGTATACTCATGATCTGCATAGATATACGCTACGCATATCTACGTATTGGAATTTCCAAGTACAAAGATATACGTTGCGTATGCAATTAATATTGAGTTCCGTATAGGTCATATGATTATACGTAAATATGCTTAACGAATATCAAGCAATTTGCCCAGTGCCAGGAGCAATGAATCGTAGTCAAGTTCAAAACACTAATAGTAGTCAAGACATAAAGTAAATATAAAGTCATTTTCCGGCAGAGAAGCTTATAAATATGGGCTTTGGGAATATTAGAGATTGCTTATTTTGACTGTCGTTTTGCATCTTCTGAATTGCAAGCACTGAAAAGACAGCAGTTTCTCAATTGAAACGGGACGTCATTCTTTCTATTTAAAAGAAAGCGATTTTGACATTTTTTGGTCTCATAATGTCTTGCCTATCGTTGTATCTTGGTTTGTCTTCAAATATTCATAAGACATTGCGTCACTTATACTTTCAATGCATAGGTCCTCATCATTATCCTCGTTTCGATATTTGAAAGTTTTACTTCAAAGGATATTCTGGCTAATGTTGTTCCTATTACATGTCGATTGTTTTCATATTTTTACTTCTAACAGTTGAAATTGCCCCTTTTTGGCTATTTCAAATTCTCTTACCCTCAAATGCGATATAAATTGACAAACAAAACACAAAGGCATTAGTAGAATACTTAATCTCATCATTTGTAACTAATAAATTAGGGATATGGCATTATGTTTGATCTTGACTTTGGAATGTCTTTCAATTTGTCACATAAAAGCATATGAGCACATTTTCAGAAAGGCCATTGATATGCTCGGGCTACTTAAACGAACGTGGCTATAATTTCCCTGGAAAAATGTCTTGCCATCCATACCTAGGCTAAAGAAAAACATACATGTTTTGGGTAACATGCCCCCAAAATTTTGGGCAAGTAGGTTGGAAGATTTTTAATGTTCACTTGTGTTGCCTGAGATCAATAAAACAAGGCATATTTTAAATAATTTACTCGAATATCCTTTTTTTAAAAGATGCCCATAATGTTGGTTAGCGGGTTAGGTAGGTCGGGTTACCAAAAACACACTCATTTTTATTTGACCTCATAATTCGTGTATTAATTCTGCCAAGAAATAACGACGAAACAATCATCGCTTCGCCTTAAATAAGGGTGTCTCATTAGTATTAGGAAATATTTCCTCGACTTCACGAAAATCTTGAATAGAATTAGTGACATGATTAATAGCAAAGAGGTGGTATCTGTAAGGCCATAGAATGCCTTAGGTGCACATTCTATGAGAATGAGACCAGCACTTGAGTTACCATATGTTGATAAAATTTTAGATTAAACAAACACGCTGAAATTCAAGACACTAGTCAAGAATCAACATACTGGTTTTAATTTCGCGATAGTCACCAAACGAGATATTCTCTGAATACATATAGCTGCAATTATTTCGCCGTAATTCGTACCATTTCCGAATTTACAGACACATTCAGTTACACTAAATTGGTTTTGCGAAGGTAAAACGACACAATGAAAGGCTAAGAACGAGAAATCGATGAAACATTTCTTTATAAAAATCAGACTTTGGACTCTCGCACTACAACCCGTATAAAAATCCGACATTAAATTGTCTTTACTATGTTTTCCTGCACCGCCATTTTATGTTTCCTCGGCAAACACAAGCACCTACGATACCCGTCAAATACCTTGCCCTAGCATGCATGTAAAGAAATTGTGGCTGAAGTACATTGTATTGTTTAGTTAACTTACCGGATTACGGCATATCCCGCCGCACCATGAGAACGAATTCGACCAGCAACGATGAATGCTCGCAATAAAGTGCAATGATATTTTCTTGTGTCTGTATTGCCTTCCAAACATAAAGATCGATCAGTGTCTGATCATTACTGCGATTAACCTGCGTTTTAAGAGTCTACTCTCCCGTGCGGGGTTAATTTAACTATATATTCAAATTGCCGCCTGCTCACTACTGGTCAGTACCAGCTATTAAGCAAACACAGTTCAGTTATGTGTCTCATTAAAAGCTTGCTCAAAAATATTGGCGCAGTTTTAATTTCTTCGTTTTGATCGAGCGTCAAATTAAAAGATACCATGTAATTTCTTGATTAAGTTCTGGCATTACGGTATTTGTAACTCGATACCCCCTACTGCGACTATTTAAACTACAACTTCTCTTGGTTAAATCGTTTTTAGAGATATATCTATCTACATATCTAAGCTTATATATCTATCTTGCTGTACATTGTACATTTTCACAGCGTTCCATATGTAAATCTTTGGGATAGTGTTGTTCTCTAATGTTGACTATCATTCAGAGTTGGCAATCCTATTGTAACATTTTACGTGCATTGTACCTGGCACTATAATTATTTTTCACTCTGCCTTTCCAATTTTACTGGATTTTGTAGCTAATATATATGAAGAAGTATTCTACTTTTGTCTTTCATTTTGAATTTCTGAAACGTCGGCAATGATAAATACGAGCTTGACTTCGTCTAGAGTTATTGCTTCTTTACTGACGCATAACACACATTATCATACAGAGGCAGAGAGAGAGAGAGAGAGAGAGAGAGAGAGAGAGAGAGAGAGAGAGAGATTGTTTATGATTTGAAAGATGTTGATACTAGCTTTACTTTTTCTTCTATTTAAACTATATTAAGAACAAATAGCCACATTCATAAACTGACATAAAATAGCTCTGTGCTTTTGTCGAAAAGAAAACTTTTAGTAACACGATAATTCAACTTTTCTCGTTGAAACTCAGGTAACTCTTCAAAAGGACTTTCGTGGCTAAGATATATGTAGAGCGTAGGAGAGAAAAAACAATTCTTAGCATATGCGTGTGGGCGAACGCAAAGTGGTGCAGTTTTTAATTTCATTGTAGTGACCAAGCATGAAATTACTTGAAAAGTAGAAGCGCCTACAATTTCAATTGTCTTGAAACGATTATTCAAATCAAAAGAATCTACCATTTACCTCACATTACCAGTAGTAATCTGAGGCACAGTTATCGAATTAAAAATTTTCGGATGTTCAATATACCGCGTACCGCATTCGTCCCATTCTAAGACCCTTCCCCACATTTAGGGAATTTTCAAAAATGCTATTGATCCGTGTACTAAACCCCTCCATAGATAAGTTCATCGTCAAAATATTACAATAGTATGACTTCAACGATCACATATGTGAAGTTGTTGCTAACTGACCAACTAAAGATAAAGATAAAGAAAAACCTTCACTTGCCCGTCATGAATGACGGTGGTTTTATCGGAATGCCCATTGACAATCTAAAGGTCGAGTGGTCCGTCTTTCAGCATAATGCAGCTAACGGAGATACTATTTGTTGATTGACGCGAAACGAATGTAGAGTAATATGGTAAACATGTTTTATTACAGACAATGTAAGGACCCTGGAAAGAGTTATTGACATTTTTTGAAAAGCCGGAGGTATATGCGGATTTATATTGTGCTCATATAAAAAAACACTGGTCTCGATATGCATGGCGTTGAATGCCAACATATTGGCGCAGTTTGAATTTAATAGTTGTTACCGAGTGTGAAAATACATAAGGTGACGATGATGTCCTGATTCTCGGAAAACCAGTTTTTGTCTTCCTAGCTAATTAGCGACATGTGTACTAATGCGACCATTTGACAATTGAAAGGCCCTTTGAAGAAAGAATGAAGGGTAAAAATGTTGATCATCATGAGCATCATCGTCGTCATCATCAGTTTATTTCGCTAGAAATATAAAGTGATACTCACTCAAAAAACATACCGAAAAATTAAAATTGAAGTCTTCCAAACCAGAGTATGAATTTGTTTGTCTTTCGACGTTTCCATCGCACAAATATTTCGCAACCACGTTTTTAGCATTTTCCTTGCATGGATGAATTGTTCTGCAACCTTATCACAAACGACAGATTTCCTAACCAAACGACATCTACAATTCACTTCATATTAGAAGTAAAACTTTGAATAATGTATGTTCGACAATTTGTAGAGTTGTTGAATAAATAAACCTTTGTATGAATACGCACCTATGAATGAAATGTTAACACTGTTTTCGATCAGTTCAGCATTCTCTTAGAATATTAGGTGATGTTAGGCTAGGTTAAGGGTAATTTACTGGACTAAACAAGTCACACGTTAGCACAATATATGTTGATGTTAAAGTTGAAATCAGCTATAATATATCTGTATTAAGTGTGAAGTCGTTTTGAATAGAATACCAAACACATAAAACAGCTTAGCAAGATGATCATTGTCGACAGGAACTGTTGTTTGGAAACATATGAACTCTCTGAGATGACATCCGAAAGGGCTGTCTGTGTGTAAGACAAGTAAACATGGGAGAAATAAATTGGCTTGTATGAACAAACATCAAGACAAACTACTCAGCATATGCGTGTGGGCGAAAGCAAATTTATTGATACAGTTTTAATTTCATTGTTGTGACCAAGCGTGAAATTACTTGAAAAAACGCGTTGACAATTTACTGATTAACAGTGCCACTTTTACAGTGTATGTATTTTGACTCCTAATTGACGCGAACAGTTTTGTGACAATTTTGACGATTTTTATCTCTAGCTCTGAGAGAGAAGGAAGAATTGCACAGAAAGTTAAATAATCTTAAAGCAATTATTCAACTCAAACTCGCTGTGTCTTGAAGCACGTTTTACTATGTACTGAAACGGACAAAAAATACATAATTTATTTCAGTCGTGCAGAGATATTTCTAGCAGCATTTTCGGATGGGCTTAGATTGTGTAAGTGGAACAGCAGTCTACAGGACTAAATGAGCTACTCTTAGTTTATCAAAAATTAACCAAGGCTCATATATAGTCATAGTATTCTGTGTTCACTTTGGGAAAGAATGCCTGTTCTCAACAACCGCACAGGGAACAGCTTTCTTTGAAAAGTTGAACTATTCTTAAGAAACACAGTAGTTCCATTTACATTATGGTAATTGTGATCACCCTTCAAAGGGACATTTATGGTTTCGATAAGACACCGAATGATTCTAAAACTTTATTACACAAAGACAAGTCTGGTTCCGGTCGTGTGCGTGATGCCAAATGCAAACATATTTGCTCAGTTCGAATTTCATGGTTGTGACCAAGCGTGAAATTGAGAGATATGAAAACGCGACGACGCTGTCCTGATACTTTGAATAACAGGTCTTGTTCTCCGAATTTATCAGAGACATGGGTATTTTTGGCGATCACTTTTTACAATGTACATGTTTTCTTTGATTGACAGTTAAAAAGGAGGAAATTATGATTTCTTCAAAAATCACAGTAAATCATCTTTAATTTAGCTTCGCATAAATAATTTTGCAACCTCGTTTTTTAACATTTTCTAAAGAGTGGATGAATTATTCTGTAAACTGGACAAATACACATTAGTATGAAGACGCATATATGAATGAAATGGAAACTAATTAATGAGGTAAGACTAGGGTAAGGATAGTTTACTTGACTTAGACTGTCACACGTTAGTTCAATATTATGTTGAAATTATGTTGAAATTAGCTTTAGTATGCGCTTCTAAATTGAAAGAACTAAACTTTGTTCAAACTTTCCTCAAGGACCTCAAGGAATTTTTCAACTGTCCTCTTTCAAACTCAAGGATACAATTCTAGGGTCAGCGCGAATATTGTGGTTCTAGAGTTATAAAATACCCTAGATTTATCTATAATTGAAATTCAAGATGGCCGCCTTCCCTTTGTTAACTCTATGAAGAAATATTAAATTTTCGATTTTCAAAAAACTAAGACGGTAGTTTGAAATTATCAAGATCTTTAAAATGAACCCCACAAGTGGTAGATCAGAAAAAATAGTGACAACATCACTGTTCGCTCCCATATAGTTATCAAAACAAGTCAACAATTGTATGAAACATGGACATACATATACAGACAGACTGACATACACAGACTGGCACAGAGTGATGACATTGACCCCAAGTGTGCCTTGGCTCATGGAGTTAACGAACAGCTGAATGTTATGATAAAATAGTTAAGTATAGACCTATACAGGCACTGAGAGTGAATATGCTACAGCAATTTGATTAGTTGATTAGTTTCTTTTCCTTTTCTACTCCTGTGATAATCTTTAAGACAATCAATCTGCAAGGCAGTTTATGTATTGACAAATATGTTATCTTTTACAAGTACACAGTAAACTGTTTTTGATTTTTCATTTACAATATTTGACAAAGACTGAAATACATAACATGCAACCAATGTTTACACTTTGCGTATACACCAGATACATGGAGAAATTTCAACATACAATCATCAACTCAGAAACCCTACACGGAAAAGTAAACATTGTTTTCTTCCAGAACAGCTGGTGCATCAACATTTGGAACAACTTACAAACTTAACCAATTACACAAGGATGATGAAACAAGAGATAAAATTAAACTGTGGTGAACTTGACCATCCCTTTCAAATCCTTACCTAACTTGACATCTTAAACTAAAATACACTGCATGGTTAATTGCGCACAAAAATACATCGGGGTGGACTATTTGATAAGGGACGGTGTCTGGAAGATAGATGAGGTACATTACAGTATCTTTCTTATCCGATCCATTGTACATTCTTTTTTCCCCACTCTCCCATCTTTTCGTTTTGTCAAACCTTCTCTGGCTGAATTTTTTTATTTATTTGTTTGGAAATTTTTCAAAATCTGCCAGGATTTTTTTACTGCATTTCAACACCAAATACAGTTTACCATATCAAATGCTTACTAAATCACCACATTATATACTCTTAGTTCCAGTAGGTATAAAATTACCAAAAAAAATCTTAAAAATACAAAAAGAAAGATATCCCAGTAAAACTGAAAGTTTCGCAAAGTTGCCCCAAAAATTCAAAATTCCGGATTTCAACTTAATTTCAATATATCTTATTAACAAAAACCCTAAGAACCTGTTTACTAAATATCAAAGCAATCAGACTGGTAAATTTTGAGAAACAAATTTTTTGACCAAAAATGAGAAAAATTGCCCCCCAAAATACAAAATTGCAGATTTCATCCTAATTTTAAATATATCAAATTAACATAAACCCTAGGAACCTGTACACTAGATATCAAAGCTACCAGATCACAAGTTTTAGGAGAAAAATTTTTTGACCAAAAAAGGCGAAAATTGCCCGAAAATAAAAAAATTGCAAGTTTCAACATACCTTCAATACATTATATTGGGATTAATCTTAGATACCTGTATACCAAATATCAAAGCTATCAAATCAGTAGTTTTTGGATAAAAATTTTTTTTATCAAAAATTATGAAAATTGCCCCAAAATTACAAATATGACAATATCAATACAATTTGCACAAGCATGACTGAGGTCATTCTGAGGAACATGAATATGAAATTTCATAGCAATCAGATGAGCGATTTCAGAGAACAAGATTTTTTGACCAAAAACGGAAAAAAATACCCTAAAAATACAAACATGCAAATTTCATCCCAATTTTTGCACACATACTTTAGAATACCTAAAAAAATCTGCATACTAAGTTTCAACCAAATCTGACCACTGCTTACTGAGTTTTAGCCATTAGCAGGATTTTTTCCTTTTTTCCCCTCATTTGCATATTTTTGGCACTGACATGTTCATTTTAACAAATACACATCTCCACCCCTAGGTGCACCTGTACACCAAATACTAAGACAGTAGGTGCTACGGTTTAGGAGTTTTTGATGTGGACGGACATACATA
>LD343962.1:201066-211867 GCA_001465055.1 Ptychodera flava | reverse complement strand
TCCATCGAATTAAAGGATAGGTGTGGTAAGTACAGGACATGATGCTGCCACAAACCCAATATTTCAATTGTCCGGCATTTATTTGGTGTGTTTTTCTTGACTTGAAATACAGATGTTGGAATCCCACTTGCTCCCCTTGTCTCCATATATACTGGGAGTGAATAAGCCTAACCCTAACTCTAACCCTAACTTAAGCCTAACCCTAACCCTAACCATCGGAAATACGTATCAACAAACAAACAAACAAATAAATAAATAAACAAACAAATAAACAAATAAACTGCTCTTTATTGACAAATATTAACAAAACAGCTTTTCGCTGTTATTTTATTAAAAATAACAAATAAACAAACACAAACATACACACAAACAAACAAACAAACAAACACAAATAAACAACAAGCCTGTGTACCCTGTGTGTATATATGAAATATTTAGCAACAGTTTTTAATGTATCTCAAATGAAAACAATCCTATGTCATCAGAACGCAATCCTATCACTTGTTACGTAACGAAACGACTATTTCAATATCTCCAATTGCTCATAAAGTTTGCGTAATATTGGCATGGCATGTTGACAATTGAAAGTTATCAGAACAATAATAAATATATTTAGACCGACAGATCTCTTATACGAAAACAGAATTACCTGTATTTTATATAATTTGACTATTGCAAAGCTGTCCGAATTGTACGAAACAGTCTGTAGTTCAGGATATACTGACATCGCAAAAGCAACTGTGTTCACTTCGTTAACGACCCTCGACTTCAAGTTTGTAATGCTTTTCAACCAAGTCCGTTCGGTCTGATGCTGCCTGAAGTCTGCAGGTAACATGCTGCCTGTATTGCGGTATATGAACATCACCAGAGCAACCTTTGTAGCTGAAATATAAAAGACAGTGACAACACACTAGTACAGAAATTTGCGAGAAATTTGCGAGAAATGGACACTTTCTCGCTGTATTGCCAGAAGTAAGCGAGAAAACATACTTTCTTGTAATCAAGCTGCGAGAACTGTGCTTTCTCGAATGCATCTTCGAGAAATTGAATTCTCGCAATCAATAAGCGAGAACTATGTTTCTCGCTCTGCATCTGCGAAAAATTGTGAAATTTTTGTGAAATGCTTACACAGAAGAATACAATTTCTCGCAGATGCAAAGCGAGAAAACAAATTTCTCGCTGACTGATTGCGAGAATTCAGTTTCTCGCAGATGCTGAGCGAGAAAAACAGTTCTCGCCAGCTGATTGCGAAAAAATTAAATTCTCGCTAAATTATTGCGAGAAAGTTATGTATTCTCGCTTACTTCTCGCAAAAAGCGAGAAAGTGTCCATTTCTCGCAAATTTCTCGCAAATTTCTGTACTAGTGACACTTGCAATCAAATGTTCTGTGGTTCACTTAGGATACTAGTCTCACAAGGATTGAAGTAACAGATACACGTTAGATCCTATGGATCGAGATTGCATTTGGTGATGATAATAATAGGTAGGTGATGTAAATGTTTTGTCGTCCATTGACGATGGAGTTGAGAGTGTAAATTTATAACAGATACACCCAATTAGCATAGATGTCTTTATTTAATACAACATACATGTCGTACATGGATGCATTATAATTTACACCGATAGGACTGTAACACATTAAGTTCCTCTGACGTAACAAGTTTACCGGATACTTTATCTTGAATTTGACCGATGAGTTATCGGGACAGTGTCACAGTATGATGTGTCGTTATGTTGTAGTTGCTATCAATAGGCCGCTTCTTTCTGTTCTTCTCAGCTTGAAAACCGTCTATGAAATATCCTACAAGATCTGTATACGGCAAACAGTGGAATGGATAAAACAGGTTGAACTACAAAACTTATAGATATTACTGTGGATATATCAATCTCTAGCATTATGCTTTCTTTGGTATATTATGTGTGAAATTGTTAGTAATAACAGCTACAAATTCTACGACTTCAGTGAATTCGGTATGAAAGGCCTCATTAAGAGGTGCAAGCAATTTTCTAAAACAATTAAACTAGCAAATAAAGTTCTGCATTGTCAACCTCCTCGCCTTTCTGTGTAACACAAAATGCACCGCAGAGACATATATTCGGGCTCTCACATATTTATAATGCTTGTCTGTTACATTGCCTATTGGGAATCATTTTAATCCAGTCGGGTCAATATGGCTTTCACCCTCCTATGCATGTTTTGCAGACAGATTAAACACAAACTTACCTCAAAACAAATGAAGCAATATTTCACTGTCTCCCTACACATCGCTAAAATGAATACATACCGATATTTCTAGTCCTCAGAAAGATATTGTTGTCTGTCTGTACCATGTTCAAATATAACAACATCTCCAAAGTCTTTCATAGATGATAATATAGAGACAGGACTGCCGTAAGGTCCAAAATTCTATCAAATAAAAAATAATCATTGCACATTCGAAGAGTAATTCCAGGCTAGTTTCTTTCCAAACATATTAAGAAACACGTAGAGGAATACTAATTACATTAGCCATGCACTGACGTTAGAAGTATCGATAAAGATTTTAAAAGATAAGACACTCTACAGCGTACAAATAATTAATTAGCTTTAATTGAAACAGCGTTTATTTTGCGCAGGTCTCTCACGTGGTCATAATTTGGTTTGTCAAATAGTTCATAAATAACAATATAAAATAAAACAATACAATACAAATACATAATGCAAATTTGCAAAAGACAAATTAACTCAAACCCACCATTCGATAGATTATGGCAAAATTTACAAGAGTATGTTAAATATCCGAGTTATGAGAGAAACAGCAATGTTTGTCTCTTTCAGAATATCCACTATTTTGATAATATCACAGCCAATGTGTGATCATGTTGTACATTACATTACACACGCTAGTGCCTGAAATATGTTGTCTTCATAAATTGACTTCCTATTATGATTGAAGTCAATGACGACGTCATCACACATATCAAGGCTTACGTCATAAGTTTGCTTCCATTGGATATCAAAGTTCCGATCAAGACTGCTGCTGCCTGCGCTTAGGAATTGCTGCAATAAAATATAACCAAAAAGTGAAATTATGACGCAGAAACTTTATCTTGAATTTGACCGATGAGTTATCGGGACAGTGTCACAGTATGATGTGTCGTTATGTTGTAGTTGCTATCAATAGGCCGCTTCTTTCTGTTCTTCTCAGCTTGAAAACCGTCTATGAAATATCCTACAAGATCTGTATACGGCAAACAGTGGAATGGATAAAACAGGTTGAACTACAAAACTTATAGATATTACTGTGGATATATCAATCTCTAGCATTATGCTTTCTTTGGTATATTATGTGTGAAATTGTTAGTAATAACAGCTACAAATTCTACGACTTCAGTGAATTCGGTATGAAAGACCTCATTAAGAGGTGCAAGCAATTTTCTAAAACAATTAAACTAGCAAATAAAGTTCTGCATTGTCAACCTCCTCGCCTTTCTGTGTAACACAAAATGCACCGCAGCCAATGTGTGATCATGTTGTACATTACATTACACACGCTAGTGCCTGAAATATGTTGTCTTCGTAAATTGACTTCCTATTAAGATTGAAGTCAATGACGACGTCATCACACATATCAAGGCTTACGTCATAAGTTTGCTTCCATTGGATATCAAAGTTCCGATCAAGACTGCTGCTGCCTGCGCTTAGGAATTGCTGCAATAAAATATAACCAAAAAGTGAAATTATGACGCAGAAACTATTCGCACTCTTTTTATTATCTGTCGGTTAAATGTGTTATTAATAATTGGCCTAACATTCATTGATTTTTACTTGTCAATACATGCAATTCATCTGAAAAAAGCATGACAATACTCTTGAATTGCTTCAAAAGTCAGGAAGAAAGCGCCCTTAAGCGTAAATTTGCATTTTCGTATGGTCTCATTAATCTGACGTAAGCAAGGTCACTAAAATTTGTTGATCCGTTTTGATGGTCTATAGGTAAGATAAGCTTGGTGATAACATCGCTTACCGATAACAGAGTTTTACGATTAAGTCGATGAGACGTACCTTGATAAGTGGTAGTAGATCATGTGTCCTTCCGTTCTTGCTGAAATGCTTGTTATTTGCAATAGTGGAGATAATATCTCTGACTATTAATAGATCACCGCCAGTTATTGTTTCCCCTATGTTTACAGAATCCTCTAACCGTTCTAGAAGGTCTGTGGTCTTAGCAATGTCTTGCAAGACACTTTCCTGGAATAGAGTGTACGAAATAAGTGCCAAGAATAATATCAAAAATCTAACAAGCGGTCCATAAGCAATCATGAACCTCTACACAAATATACGAAATTTACAACACAAATGATATGATTATTGTAATGGATGTAATTTTATCATCAGAAAAAGACCTGTGTTCAACAGTGATGGAACAGTGAGGGGAAAAATTCAAAATGTGGGTGGAAATTTGTATTTGCATAACTTTCTGTTATTAGGCAAATTTCCTAGAAAGCCCTTTCCGCATTCCAAGTTAGAGAGCAAAATACACCTAAGGTTTCCAAAGTATTATTTAATTCCTTTGCTTCAATGGATACAAATATGAGCGACCTTTCAACAGAAATCTTTTTAAAATACAAGGTAATGACCAGTGTGGTATTAATTTCGCTGTTTCGTCAAAGTAAATCTTTAGTCTAGCTTATGATATTCCAGGGTGGGCTACTCACATTCACCATCGTTTGCAGTACTGACATTGCTTCGCTTACACTGTATGTTGTGTCTGGTAGTTTCCAGTTACCATTCTCATCGCAATAGCGTCTCATTGCACCTGAAATACGATTTCGTTCATCATTTTAGCATAATGTTTAGGATCGGAGCGAAGAAAAGTCTCCGGTAGTAAAATTATCGTGACTAGATAACTGCTTAAACGGTCTGTATGGACGTGGTCATAAACGGTGCCACCTTAATGTCTGTATTCATGTTGACTTGCTATGTTGATTTGTGACACACATTTACCTGAAAAATTGTGTGTGTCAAGGATACATAACTGTTATATCTTTATTGGTTATCTTACAACGTCTCTCCTTTGTTACAAAAAGACAGTTGTAAGATTAGGATAGAAATAAAGACAAATATGCTCATGAATTGGTCAAGTTCTCCCCCCGAAAGGCATGATTGCAGTTGACCTGAATAAGAAATAAAGATGAATTTGAGAAACTTTGGGACTTTCGTATGGTCTATCAGATGCGCGGCAAAACGTTCATACTTAAATGAGCGAAATAATATCCCGATTAGAACAAGCTTTGACAAATCGACTGAGCAGATGTGTTGATCATATTATCTTAACATTAGAGACGACGTTAAATTGTCTTTGGTTGTAAACGTTCCCTAGATTGCATTAAAATTTACGACATGTTTCACATCGACTTAAAGCATCTTTGTATCTATAAAATATTGATCACAGTTTATTTCATTGAAAATGACACCTGCTTTTATATAGAATAATAGTTAAAGCTGCCTTTCAGTAGTAACAGACAGAAAAAAATCAAGCATGCTCAATAGTAAAGTGATTCATCGTGTTTTCACCACGGATTGAAGTCATAAACTCTCCCAAACAATCAGACCCAATAACGATATTTGTTCCTTTCTACATATATACTTAATAATAACAGGATATGCTTGATTGTGAATTGTAGGTGTAGCAAACTTTACGTAAACAGACTTGTAGCAATGAATAAATAGTGAATGAATGGACTCGCTGACTAAAATAGTACAGTGTATTAGTTGCCATATGAGAACAAATGATTGCGAGTAGTGTAGTCGTACAAAACAGGCTGAAATTGCGATGAAAGTTATTCCTTACAGCCTTTGCGTTATAATTAATCTACGGAGACTTTCATTAATTGTTAGTCAGACTTCAACATTCTTACCTTTTGCGTTTGGACATGGTAACCATTCGGTGTACGTGTTTGCAGACTTTTCCTTCCACTGGGTATCCGAAACTGAGTCGCGTACCGAATCACAAATTCTCCCTGAAATGAACGAAACGAAGTATCCTTTGAATACTACATTACAATACACGATAGAAAATAATGTACGACAGGGTACTCGAACTACATGCATGTTGTTCTGAACAATAATGATCATGTTCACATATCTCTGTCTGTTGATACCTGCTTTGTGTAATCCATTGTGATTTAATACTTTGCAGATGAGAATATACAAAGACTACCTATGTTATTCGTGTTACTCATGTAACATAGACAAAGACTACTTATAAGGAGAGGCAACATACATTTGATACAGTGTATACAACGTCTGTAATGACGCCATGTATTATCATTTTCGTCGACCTTACAATAAAACTAATTTACGATATCCATGCTTCTCAAAGAAAGCCTGTTAAGGCCATAGTCTTCACAATACGGTTGATTTTCACAAAAAAGTGCGGCAATACCGTCACTTTAACCACCGTCCCTCCACCCACGAGGGACGGTGCTTTAACTGAAAGGATTCGTTGATTCAATTTTACCGTTATATTCTGGTTTTCTGGAGCTCTCCAGCATTGGATGGCTAGACATACAGAAACCGAATTCGATCTCTCGTATGAACCCCTCCTTACATACCCACTCGAAGCTGCCCATTGTGTTGACACAAAATGCGTTACGACCGCACAGAGTCTCGGGAGGATGCATTTCACATTTGTTGATATCTGAAATGTAAGTTAATGTTTCCGAAGTTCACTTGAAGCACTTTAATGACATCTGAGGTAGATTTCCTGAAGGCTTCCCCTACATCAATTGTTCGTTTTATCTATATATGAAAGTGGTATTTGAAGGGTTAATAGAGAAAAGCTATTCGTTTATATACAGGTTATAAACGGCAAGCGAGGTTGCGGATATAAGACCTCTGGGGTGAAAATTAGCATATTTGGCGGGAAATAATCACCGAGCGAAGCAAGGTGATTATTTCACCAAAATATGCTAATTTTCAACCAAGAGGTCGTATATCTGCTACCAAATACCCGAGCACACCACTTATAACCTCATTATAATATGCTTAACTTAAATACAAGTGGACAATGTCGTTATTTAGGACTGAAGTTAGAACGATGGTTCAGGAGCCCAGCCTCACACAAACTCTAGAAAGAACGTTTCAGAACGCGCGCGCGTGCACAGTTGATTCCAATACGGTAACGCATCGTATCGATATCGCGATTACACACCGAACTTGAAGAATTTTACTTCAAAAAACGCCCAAAAATTTATGTTGTTTTTACATCACCGTCGCTGCTTATACAAACTCTTCATTTTCGGGTTCATCGAGCTGCACCAGACTAAAATTCAACAATCGAAATCAATCTTAAGCCGTACACTCGTTCGACATTATGTGGCGTTGACCCTGAAGCTGGAGTTCGAAATTTTCGCGAGCTCGACAATGTTACGCAGCGCGCAGGCCTTCTCGTTGAAATATAAACCCCGGCTCCAGCCAATCAGATTGTCGGAATCCAGCTACGCATATTATAATAAAAAATAGACGATAAAGATTGTTACAACAATGCTTCTTATTACATCGTCAATTCCTTTAAAAATGACACGCCGTGAAGTAATTATTACGAACAAACTCCGCGTTAGTTCAATAATTTTGTATAGATGAGAACAAAGGACTAACACGAAATAATTAGCAAATTTCAATAAGTAATAATTCGACAACCAGCAATTGAGGACTGTCGCCTTCACAAGACTGGGTCTGATGTCAAATGAAGCAATAGCAGCCTCTCTTAAAGCAGCTGAATGGCATTCGTTTGTGAAAATTCAATCCGCCAGCTTGTAGATATTGATCATTAGCTTTAAGGTGGTTGGAAAGGCTATTTTTGCACCAATTCTTTTCTCAGAGTTAATGTCAAGTTTCAAGTGTTAGAATCAAGATATTTAGTTCAATTTTTCAGGATAACTCCCTTAGTTAATATTTTCTCCAAAGAATATAAAAATTGTATATTTGCAGCCATGATTTTGAAATATGACACCAGTAAATATTAAAATTTAATTTTTCATATTTTTTTACATATTTGAATTTAATAATAATTGGATAGTATTAATATTACCAAATTAGTTCCCCTCGCTCAAAGGTCTACGATCGGTTCTTTACCATGACGACGAAAGAGACACTGGTTATCAGCTCACACATGAAATTTATTTTTTTCTCTTTTTATTAATTTTGTGATGTCAAAGTCACCTCAACCAGCTATATTTAGTTCATGTTTCAATTTGTCTTAAACGTGGTATTAACCTTTATCCTGTTAAAGGCGATAGCGAAGAATTCAAGTATCTAGGCAACGGTTGCTAGGGAAAAATTGTCAATTCAACGAAATTGAGAGGTTTTGTGCGTTTATCGACCCGAAGATGCAGCACAATGGCACCATGCTCCTTCACAGTCATGGATTTGATCTGCCCTAAAACAAACATTATGTTTTGGAATGGCAAAATTCTACTTTGCTTCGCCTTATTTATCTAGGCGGTGTCTACATTTCTGCCGAAATTCATTTCACCAGATGGGAAATTGGCTGACTTGAAAACTTTAAAACATCTGCACAAGATCAGAAGGCGATGATGCCTAGAAAACTATGTAAATGGTAACGATTTTCACGTGCATTTGCGGGCATTTGGAACACGGCCAGCCATGGCGATCACGCGCGCGTTGAATCCTGCGGATGTTTCAATATTTCCGCGTGCAACAGAATTAAAGATGGAAATTGTACGATTAAACTGCTGCCTTGAGAATATTTAGCATTGATATTTGATAAATCAGCTGTTACCCCTATGGCATCTGTTCTTTACATGATATCAGTATTTATGTAGTTTGTAAAGAATACTGGACTTGAAAGAATGATGGGAAAAAAAATCGTAAACTATGTTGGTCATAAAATATTTTATCACTTACCTTGGCATATTGGCGGAGATGGCAACCAATTTCCATCGTCACAAATTGCATGGTTGTGGTCCGTCCGATAACCAATTCCGCAGGTGATTGCAATTTTCCACCATGCCATACATTCAATCGAACTGCATAATCACTTTGGGACACATCAGGAACAGATGGTATCCCTTTTGTTTTCAAAGGGCATCTTTGTCTCAAATGATGACCTACAGTTGATTTTGGATCGATGAATGCAATCTTGTCTGATTTGCCGGAATACGATACTGTGGAGAGTTTTTCCAACGTTGCTGGGCTTGTCAAACCAGCCGAACTGATTTTGGTATCTTCTTCATTTACACTAGCTGGACTTGGTTCCATTATTTTAGTTGTTCTATAAACTGGAGAGCTTGAGTAAGATGTTGTTGGAAAACTTGTGGGGACAGCTGTTTTGTCTTTGGATGTATCGGTTAACAGATACTGTGTTGAAGTGTCACCAATACCTGGAAAAGAGTTGAATGTCTGAATCATTACTGAGAATAAGCATTAGTGAATATTATAATATATATATATATATATATATATATATATATATATATATATATGTGTGTGTGTGTGTGTGTGTGTGTGTGTGTGTGTGTGTGTATATATGTGTATATATGTGTGTCTGTGTGTGTGTAATCAGTAAGTCATCGTTGAATCTACAATTGCAGAAGCAGCGGTTATTTGGCCCCTAAATAATATTTCTGGGGCCATGACAGGTATTTCTCGAGGGTATCACTCTGAAGTGCACCAAAAATTAGAGTTGCTTAATCTTTATCAACCAGTGTACAATTTTTTCACGTTCAGTGCTTACTTTGTCGTTTTTTGGGATATTTCGGCTGTCATATTTAATAATGTTTTCTCAAAGTGCCCATAGAAAGTGGTATTTTTATTTCTCATTCACCAAAGATTTTTATAATCAAAAAATTGTGGGCGTGGCAATGAAAATGCTAACAATTCGCACATATATTTGCACTAATTTTGCATTTTCTTGACAGGACGGACATCATGGAGGTAGGAAGGTGATGGAATACCATACCCCTACGTATCAAGACAATTGACTTGTACCGTAAACCCAAAGACCCCCGTTCTTGTGTCAATGGTAAAACAAGGGAACACTATCCTTTACAATTTTAGCACTTTGCTGTATCATTTTTGTAATTTCAGACAAACTTAATCTAAGTTTCCATATTCATTTACAGTATATAACGGCTTTTTATAATAATTGTATCATTATTGCAGATGTACGAATACTTCCATGACCTCGCCTTGCGACTACGTATAGAGTAATCAGCCAATAAAATGCCGGCCGACCCTAAAGTATACACAATGCCGTTGAGCTGAGTTTAGGCTGAGATGTACGAGTAACCTACAGCCTAGATACTGTCTATGCACTCAAAGTTGTACAATCATTGTCCATAAAGAAATTTTAAACATCATGTCAATCACATTTCTTGGATAATAGACTTTTCGCTATTCTAGAATATTGATGTTGACCCTTTCGTACGTTGGTATACGGAGCCTCAGGGTCATGAATGGATTCGAGACAAAGGCACTTTAATTTGGCGATCGTGTACATTTGAGATGGGTGACAGTCTTGCGATATTTTTTTTTCAAATTTGTCGCAAAAGAAAGACACAAGACAGTATGTACCTCTATACCAATGTTTCTAAGGGAGCCGTCATTATTTACGGCCTGGGGGTCGGAGGAATTGCTTTCGAAACTCCAAAATTTCGAGTAACCCCCCCCCTCCAACCATGACGTGTTTGAGTAACCCCCCCTCTCTGCTACAGAAAATTTGAGTGACCCCCCTCCCCCCAAAAAAAAAAATTGGGAAAGTTAAATATCTATACAGTAAAATGGATTGCTGCTGC
>LD343962.1:188332-200041 GCA_001465055.1 Ptychodera flava | reverse complement strand
CACGAATTTCTGCGATGATGTCATCGACTTGTGCGTACGTTCTTCACGTACACGGAGCCGGCGTCGCGTATTTACGTGGAGACAGCTGTTTTCACGTAATTTGTAAAAGTGTAAATTTATTCTCATCTTTAGATATCAAAACATGGTAAAAACTGTGAATCATTCATGCAGTTGTTAGTTGGATATATGATAGTGACATCCTCAAAGATATTCATGTATTTTCGTTATTTTTATGTGCAATTTCTTCGTCGAAGTTGCGGCATACGAGCAAACCATTGAGCTATCCCTGTGATGCGGAAACCGACTACGCGGACCCAAGCCGGGCCGAATCATTTCTTGCACGTGCCACAAGAACGGTTTGCGTAATGCGTAGCCAAACGGACTTTTGCACGCAAACGTGTACGCCAACGCCAACGTGGATTCTACGCGTTCACGTTCACGTAAAACGTGTAGCCGAACCTCTCTAATGACGGCTCCCTAACTTTGCTAATGCCATTCCTACTTCCTTCCTGTAAACGGCATTTGTCGATTACTATGATAGCTGTGTAATCATGGTTTCAGAGGTAGGGCACAGATTTTAACGCTACAGATCGCACAATGTCACAGGAGACCCATTTTATCAAGGGCAAGTACGATTATTGGCACAAAGTGTCAAAATTGTTGTATCACTACTTTAGCTTATGACGGCTGAACATTAACCTGATAATCGCTCCACTGTTAGATGTGATATCGTAAGGTAGATTTGTGACATTAAATCGTTCAAGTTTCTTTCTTTCTTTCTTTCTGGTTTACATTACTTAAAAAATTATCTAAACCATATTTATGCATGATATAATTCCATCACAACTTTTATTCCTTCATACTTATTATAGTCGCCATTTGCGCCGCCTCGGTATTTTTGCGGGTCCGGATCTTTTGAAGAATTTGCGCGTCAATGTCGCATTCTAGATTCATCCCTGCTGAATCAGCTTTAGCGTACATCAAATGTTGATGCAATGTGTTCAACTTTGATTGAGCAGTAATTATCAAATATGATGCTTTGTTGTCAGTTTCCATTGTTCGCACCTGCACTTTTAACAGACAACTGCATTGTCCTTGAGATTGTGATAAGTTCATAAGAACAATAGATTATAAGATGTGTGTTCTTACTCGGTTTTTCACATATGAAATTGTGGTGGTCCAGACAGCGAGAAGCGTACCAACGGTAAGATTCGGTGAAATTCTTCCATACTGCAACACATTAGTTCAACAACTTGCTTTTACCGATATACTGCATTAATGTTAAGTTGTTAAAAAAAGGATAACAAAATTTAGTGTAATGTCGGCACGTTAATTTGTTGCGAATAATACAGCAGCTTTAAATTGGAACAGTTTTCTATTTCTGTTTCTTTCAATTAAGGCGCAGACTAAACACGTAAGCGTGCTCCTAAATGTAAAAAATCAATTCGCAAAATGTGCATCAATTTTGCTAAGCCAACCAGCTCTTCATTTGATGATCCAATTTTTATGGTAATCACGATCAAAAAACATTCCCAGCATACATAGCGTCTTCATTTTCTGATAATGTGCCTTTTTAAAGTAGAATGCACCTAGGGGACAGATATTTTGAATCCCAAACTTGTCAAATTCTTTTCTGATCTACCATTTAAGGGGTTCATTTTAAAACTCTTGTTTAAAAGAAAAACTTTCAACTTCTTTATTTTTTGATAATCGAACATTCTCTCCACACGGTTAACACAGGGATAAAGGACACTTTGGATTTTAACTATCGATTAATCTAAGGTTATTTGTTTCTCAAGTACAAAATATTGAACGTTAACCACAATTTTCATTCCTGATTTTAAATAAAAATTCTCGAAAAATTCCTTCGGGAAATTTTGAGTAAAAGCTTAAACCTTTCACTTTCGAGGCGCATACTACCTTAACAGCTATGTTGCCCCTTTCTCATGTAAGGACACTCTTGCTCTGCTGACAACTATATCCAAACAAAACTGAATTATAAGTAGCCTCAGCTATAGTATACTAAGGTTGTATAATGTTAAAGTGATTCAGCTCAGGATATAAACATCAAGGTACAGAAATATGAATACAGCAATCTCACCTACGAGCTGAACATGCCGCAAGCTGATAAGCATATTCTAGTAGGGGCTTGTACTTACTTTCCCGACATACCAACGGCTATGTTTTCCATTCTCATCCAAAACCTGTATTAGACGTTCACGTGATTCTTCACTGTCCAATATCGCCAAACTTGACGCCAATTCAACCTCGCAATGGTTTTTGGCATCATACCAATTTCCTTTGTATTCGCTGAAGAAATAACACACATTCCCTGTACTGGCCAAGACCCAACCGTTAGGGCAACCTAATGTTTCAAGGTAAAGAAACATGCAAAACAGTTTACGATGTGTTTGATCTATGCCGTGGCATGTAAACAATTTTCGACTTTTGACAAAGTGTATTAATTATGAACAGTAAATGGGCTTAATAATATACTTGTTTTCACAATACCATCATTAAATATTCGACATACCTTGATTAGCCTGCTGTTCACAGATGAAGTTGTAGTTGCTATCACAAGCAACACTTGCAAACTTTCTCTTCAGAGACCTAATAAATATCGTGCAGTGAATGATCGGGTAAAGCCAATCCTCCTGTGTATCCTCTTATGGTAACGAATACACGGTCTCATCGATCCAATGCCACTGCAACTGAATTGAAGATGATTTCACGCAATTCAATTATGACAATGAGATTATTCGAGGAAACATATGATGTATTAATACGTATGGGCATTCTCAACTGTCTGTACATAATGTAAACACAGCTTTAGATACATTGCAAATTATACATCTACCATCGAGAACAAACTGCTTGATATGCGGTCAGTATATTTACGTATATGGAACACAATACCAATTGCACAAATTCGTATATCTTTGTATATGGAACATTTCTATACGTTGATATTCTTTGCAGATCAAGAGTGTACGTAATGCAGATTTTTGCACACCAAGTAAGTGTACACTGTAGTTTTGCATTGTATCACTATACGTACGTGTATTCTGAACGTATTTTAACGCGTGTACAGGATCAGTGTATGTGTAAATATATTGTTGTATATCAAGCATTTTGCCCTGTGGGCCGTTGGCCGAGTGCCAGAACATGTCTCGCGCGCGCACTGTACCGTATGTACGTGTGTAGTGCACACACTCCAAAACATGAGAAGCGAATTGAAAAGAGGATTTTTGATCACTGCACGAAAACGGTCATTACTCTGATAATTTGATACCCCAGTCAGGAATGTAAGATGTGTAATGATAAGGTTAATATTACGAAAATACTCGGCAAATGGGCTTAGATAATATACTTATTTTACGTGTCGGGCGATCGGCTGCGCCAATGTCCTCGTGCCTTTTTTTTGCGGTATTTTCGTAATAACCTCATAATGTACGTGGCAATATCATATCTTCAGCAGCCTCAATATGTACCGTACAAACTTAAGTGTACACTCAATACGATAGGATGCTAGAACTGAATTGATAAATTGTAATTTTTAGTATCGTTTTGTTCGTTTTCACTACTATGTTGTTAAAAGAGGCATGCAAGTTAGTATCCTTGATTTTGCATCGATTCTTTCAATGTAATTTACTAAAATGTTTGGATGGTAAAATATTGTACAGCCAAAGTCTATCACCTAGAAGATAAAATAATACTATAAGTTGAGAGAAATGTCCGAACTGCCAATCCGTTGCAGATGAATTTTCTACGCCATAATAGAAGCGTATAACTTACATCAGACTTGTTGTACTTCAGTCCGATAAATAATGGTCCAGGTTTGTCCGTCTGTTGTAGAATATCTTCAAAGTGTAAGTATTGATTGTAGTCTTTGAAAGTCACCAGTGTAGAATTGAGAGATTCGCAATATGAGGAGGCATTTTTCTGAATTTTAGGTTCTACACTGAAGAAATAGGAAGTGTCTGTGGAATTCGCTAAGAACCATCCATCGGGACAGCCATGTACTACAGATAACAAACAAACCAAAATACCGAATTGTATCGGCTGTTATAAAAAGAACATATCACAATAATAGAATATGCCCTCTCCATCAACATAAATTTTTAAGGCTAGGTGGTTTTAGTCGCCGTCTATCATCAACAAATTAAACCAACATGTACAACTGCCGCATAGTTCAAATGGTGCCCGCTATTGTACAACAGTTCAAAGACAGGTTTAGAAAGTGTCAAAAACTTTGCAAAGAGCAAAGAGCGCCAAACCAAAAACACACCGTGGGAAAAAATTCCATGCACATAGTTGCGAGTGTCGCAAGTGTTAGCATGTCACTTTACTCACGGTAATTATTTAATATAGAATGTACTGTTTATTTTAAATGTAATTCACTGAAATTTTTTGACGATGCACAAGGATTGAACCGTCTTGTTAACACTGGTTCAAGCATGAAGCGAAAGATTTTGTTTGGTCAATTGCCCTTTTTCGTACACTAGGGGAATTCCTTTAATGAAGATGATCGATCAGAACCAAGAAGGAAGGATTGGCCGAATATCATTCAATAACTTTGCGTAATTTAAGAAGATACACCGTTTATCTAGTAAACTGACTAAACCAAGGATCTGGATATACCGCACTGAAAAACCGTAAATAGCAACAATTCCTGCTCTCATAATAAGATACTGAGCCCTTGAAACTATTAGGATGTTTTAATACAGTAAGTAAATTACTTGTCAAAATGTGCACACTGGCAATACAATTGTTTTGTAATAAACAAAATTCTGAAAAGTGACCAAACGGTATCAAATGTAGTATCAATATTGCTCGAACGTGAGTGATAAACGTTTCTGTATCTAGAAATTCGCTATAAAGTGAAGAACTCTACTGTAACATCACTTACATTAACAAATAACATATTTGCTTCAAATAATCTAGGAAAAAATCACAAGAAATAAACAAAGACCCCTACCATATTCTGAAGTTGACGGAAAGACCGACATCAACAAGCAATACAAAATCCATGAGAAGCACATCTCTCATTGCTTTTTCATCGAAGCACTGCACCTCACCATCCGTGGTAAGCTATTGAATTGTTTTATAGTTGTGCAATATGTTTTCACCGAAAAAAGTAATCAATTTATTTACACATACTCATAAACAGACTTCTACACACAAGCACTCTGCCATATCGAAATGAAGAAAAGAAGTAAATGTATAATTCATATGAAAGACGTAAACAGTTTCGATCTCACAAATGCTACAACAGACCTATTATGCTTGCATAGAGTTTTTTTCAAATTTGATTGACTTTTCTTATTTTTCATTTCACGACACTCAATTACTTTACGATTCTAATTCATATTTTGTAGAAAGGAGAGGATTAATCACACAATATGACGCTCATTCGAGTATTTGCTAAAATATTAAACTAATTTTCTCTTTCAGTTTTCTTGCCGTAGTCAGGTAGCAGCTTATACCGTGAAATGAATTTCAGGTAACAAAGGTGAACTTTACATCGTTCATAAACTCAAACTGGGAAATGATGCTTTACAGTGTGAAAAACGGAGCATTGAGTCGTGCTAGTCTTGTTCAAAGGATTACACACCCTGGATACACTTGAAAAGCTGAATGCAATACAAGCGAGCATGACATGTTGGTATTTGTCCCTCAATATCCAGTTATACTTTCAGGGATCTATTGTTGAAACACTTAGTATGATTAGCAGAGAGCATCTTTCGTCCACTTTCTGTGAAACGATGTGTTCTTTATACTATCTTGTTTTCTCAGGGATGTGCGTACAATTTTTTTTATCCGACCTGTTTAACATTATTTTTAATCGAACACAATAGCACAAAACACTCGATACTCGATACACTCGCTAACTACCATCTCATGAGGCAAAATTGATCACATGTAGCAGCTACCGTAAATCATAGCCAAAATCAACAATCAGGTTTTCCAGTGCTTGAGCCTCACCGGCTACATTAAATTTCAATGCTGGATGATCTTACACGTAATGTAACATTTTTTAATCCGAATTTCTCACTTAGGCACAAGTTTGTTCATTGATTATGTCATTCTCTTCCTCCATGGTCTCTAATTTGACGTACGGTCTGGAATCGTAATGCCTTCAGTTGCTGAAGCTGACATACTTCGCATGTTCAAATGATCAACAGATCGCTACACTGGCTCTCAGTTGTTCTTCAGTTTTCGTCACTTTTGGTGTGATTTGACGGAAAAGTGGTTTATGGACGATAGCTGTTGGTACATGGGACACTCTTGATCACTTTTCTTATCTGTAAGTCTCTGCGGTCTTGCTACATTTCGTCAGTTGTTTTTTCGTCGAGCCGTACTTTCGCCTATTTTGCTTTGGCGGGAACTCTATTGTCTCAGCTCAATTTGCATCATAACACACGATGCCCGGACAAAAGAAATCTGACAAGACTGTCGAACAGAGAATCAAGGAAAAGTACATGGCAAAGGTAAATATGATGTCAATGAACGAACTAAAGTCTTTCTGCAAATGGCCTCTTGTTGAGGAAATGAACAGTGATATGACCGAACTTTTACCCAACGTTTCAGCTGACAAAATCAGATCTTCCTGCCATTACATTGGTAATGCTCTCAACAACCGCGCTCAAGTTCGCATGAATGACTCTAACAGAAAACAAGCAACGTTCCCAATTCCATCTTGGACGTTGTTACTTCTCCCGTCCAGTCACTGATGAAAAGTTTTAGCTATCTGTCTGACTACTTTCTGTATTACTACAAGTAATTTTATTAATTTTGACTGTGATATTAATTTCAAATAAAGATTTCTACTCCAAACCGTCTAACTGCTTTCATTACAAGTCCTAATCTACAAATCCTTATCTCCTCTCCAGCCTGTGTACACACCGCTTTAACTGCTCCTCAAACATTGCCAACTGACTAATCGACTGTTCGTATCAGCGGATTAATTGATTAAGTCAACATCACAGCTGTCCCACTCCCACACATGTGGGACAGCTGTGATGTTGACTTAATCAATTATCCGGACAGCCTCAACTTTGTTCGAGTCATAAGGCAATACGTAACAAAAACTCAGCGTCAGTTATTCTATTTTTCCAAAATGACAGAAATACTTTTGTTAATAATTCATCACCCGTCTCTAAATCCATTGTGGAATATTATATATACTGAATCATATGACAATACATGGCTTTTGATAGACCGTTGTCATGTTGAGCCTATACCCTCGAGAAAAACTAAAAAACTATGTGTTGAGCAAATGGATCAAATCAATATCTAATTAAGGTATAGACACACGTTTAATTCATTTTTACAGAGATTTTGGTTTTATTTCAAAATTGGAGTCCGTACCATATGATCTTTACATGTGGAAAAATGTCGAGACAATATTGTATTAAGAAATGCTTAAAATACTAAGAAAATATATTTTTTTGGAACTACGCGTACTGTTATATTCGGTTGTCTTAACTGTGTACGGATTAGTTAGGATAGCGACGCAGGGTCAACAGATTATGTTAATTTTTCTGATCTTGTCCGGCGAGCATGCGCGTACTTTTTTGTATTTAAATTGTTTTATTGGTAACAGTTTCTTTAGTAACATGAACTTAAGTTAAAATGAAGTACAGTGCTTTGTTATCTACAATTTTGTGTAAAATTGAAATCAATTTGCTGCAATGTCTCTCTAGTTTGTTTTTTTCCAGAGCTATTTCGTACTCTAGATGGTAGTTGAATTTCACTTGCAACATAAAAGCTGCAAAGTGTGATTTACTCTGTTTCACTTTCATGGCATAGATGTGTCTTTTGGCTAATAGTAGCAAGTGATTGTGAATTTCAGAGTAACCGTCAACACCAAAGAGCACTTCATTTAAGTTATGTCTAGTGAACAAACTGAGAGATTCCTCGAAAAACGTGTGAAATTCGTTCCAGAAGGTCTCAGTGAATTTACATATTCTGTACACAAACTACGATCTAACTAGAAGAGGCATGGACCAATCACCGCTCTGTTCATTCTGCCAAAACAGCAACGAGACACCAGATCATCTTTTCTACAGCGCATGCGCATACTTTCCACTGTCCTGTGTGCATGACGTCCAATAACAATGGCTGCCGTAGACAAGCGGAAGGCAGCGTGGTCGTAAGAAGAGAGTCAGTAAGATCATGGAGCTACCAGAACAAAACTCAGATTGTCTGACTTAGGGTCGTACTATAGCAACGTGGCAGAAGATGAGATGTCGGACACGAGTCTTTCTTCCGACATGCCAGAAAATGCCAAGACATTTTGACCGGTTGACCTCGCTGTTAATTTTATGCAGGAAATTACAATAACAATGCTTGGTCGAATGACGCAGTGCCTTGAGGGTGGGATCGCCAGTGGTATATGGGGAGGAGTACCTTCCCGATGGTGATAAGTGGTGCAGATTACCGTCGCCAAGGTGACTGGCGTATACGCGTGCCAAAAGACACCTATGGTTGATTTCCTGTTGACCAGTCGGATGGCAGAGTTGCAAATACCTGGACTGAACCATTTGGTTTTTTGTGGGTGTCGGTGGTACTTTGACAATATAAGTAAAGATGCACATATATTGAGTTTATTGTCTTGTTTATGAGCGGCCAGTATTTCCAACAGCATAAATTATGTGCATTTGCCCTTGAAGGAATAAATAATTTTCGAATAAAACATCGCGAATGTAACTACATTCCTTAAGCTCGACGTACACTTAAGTGCCCCAAAGAACCATGAAATCGCCCGACTTTCGATTGAAGAGATGAGTTTTGCCAAACCGCGTATACAGAAAAAGTGGCAGATGACTTTATTTTTAGAATCATAGACAGTATAGCGGTATGTAAAAAATGTGAAACAGGCTCCCCACCTAACCATCCTAAATGTTTTTGTGTCGAGTTTGTGTTTGATTCGTTTCAAAAATGTGTTCCTACATTCTGATCCGATTGTTTGTGTTAATGAAATGTTTGTTTCGCTTTGGATATTTGTAGAGAAGTTTGGATTAGTGTGTACGGTAATGTTTTGTTTGTGTGGGGAAAGCTTATGGCGAGACGCAGCCGGACCTATGTTGTTACAAAAGTTGATAGAGTCGCCCTTTGACGCTTGCGTTTCGAAACCCGAGTGTGGTTTCTCATCAGTCGCAGTGTAGATTCTTTCCTTAGTTTGTGTTTGTGAAAATTTATTTTAATGCATTTAAGTGGTCTTGCTTTCCGATTAGCGAGGCAAGTATATTAATTTTGGTCACGTTGTGAGTCCGTTTGGTGGTTCGGTTTGTTTGTTCTATATTTCTTTACTTCGGTAAAATTTGTTTTGACTGGTGTGTCTTTTAGATTTTTGCGGAGGTTTGTGAATTTTTAGGCAATAAGTACCACTGCGGGGTACAGATTTAATGTTTATTGGATCAAGATACTTACAAGTATCCTGGTTGATGTGCTTGTTCTCGTTTGTTTACTGTTTGTTCTGGCTTGTTGTGTATAATACTGAGTGTTACGTAATTGCCTTTCGCATTCGAGTACGTAATCGTTTGTGTTGACAATAACGAAAAACCGACCCTTGTCGAAGGGTTATTTTCCCAAAGTTTGTCCATTGTTTGCAAGCTGGTTTATCGCGATTCTTTTGGCACGCGACATGTTTTTTTCCTTGTTTGAAAGGGTATCTCTAGAAGTGCGAGTTTAGAAGCTTCAGATAGCTTTCAAGTTTTTGTTTTTTGTTGTTCGTGGAGTCCAATTTGACTTTTCTTTGAATTGGTGTTACGATTGTTTGTGTCTCACGATGTAGCGTAGTCACATTATTCGACTTTATTTGTTGAAATCCTGAGGTGGTTTTATTCTTTTTGGTTTTGTTGGTGTCCGAATGAATTTTAAGGCTTTTGCCTAGTACTATTTTTCGGAGTTTCATAGTTTGAGCGATGATAGGTTGTTGTTGAATTTCATGTTGTTGTCGGCTTTTCTTCAGAAATAGCTGATTTATTTCCACGGCCATGTTTTCTGTTACGTTACTGTGATTGTTTATTTTGTATTTAATGTTGTGTTTCAGTTGTTTGTTATGTGTACGATTTTTGTTATTTCTTTTAAGTGTTTGTGTGTTCTAAGTCATTTTATCGTATTTTTTGATAGTTCTCTTTTTGGAGTATTTGGTGGCCCTGAAAAGGGCCGCTTGGTATGGGTGTTTGTTAGCGCTTGGCGCGTTTGTTTTGGCGATGAGCCTAGCTTTTTTATGCTTCTTTTCGCCGATTCGATGTGCTTGGTGAGTAGGTGTTTGCCGCCTTCTTGTCTTTGTGTGTGCGTACATGGACAGTCTGCATAGCCCTTGAATGTGGTCTCGATTTTGATAAAATTTACAATTTAGGAGTATATATCAAAACTGATAAATGATTTATGTTATTACTGTAGCTACAGATAGGCTACATTCAGGACGGGCAGCGACGGGCAGTAATTAGTAGGCAAAACAGGTGTTTTTTTACCGTGGGCAGAACTCGGTGCAATGATACTGAACATTAATAGTAATCCTGTCACCTTGAAGGTAATGCTGTAGGTGAAACAAGGACTTCAAACGCACGATGGTACAAACAACACCACAAGTGAAACCATTTTACATCCATGGTGAAACGTACACATAGAAATACACGCGTTCCTACGTTGTGCCCACCCGGGCCACGCGATTAAAATATGACTGACACTGCTGGATAGTGTTAATTGGGTCAGTAAACAGTCAATTAATAGTTTAATTGACTACCTGGGTGATTGGTAGGTCGTGTCCAACGACGCATATGCAAAGCAGGCCAAAAGACAAAAGCCCCCAAAGTTATTGACAGCTGGCCAGGGGTCACCATGAATACGTAATGAAGCTTCACTACGCACAAACTGCGTAGTCAAGCCCTTCTTAACCGGTCAAACCCTCTTGGCATTTTCCCTCATGAGGGCAGTGCTGCCTTCAGGGCAGCTCAGAGCGGGCTCAGTAAACATGTGCACAACATTCAAGAACGTCAAAGATTATTTGAAAATAGTCCTAGTTCGCATACCGATCTGCCCTGAGGGCAGCAATATATCAGAGTTGACCTCAGCGCAGACAGACATTTCTTATCTTATCTACCAAACTGCCCTGAGGGCAGCAATGCATATATGAGCTGCTTCCTGAGGGCAGACATACATTTCCAGCCCCTACAGCATCGCATAGTGTATATCTACCAATCTACTGCGAGAGCAGCAATATTGAATCAGACTTGCCCTCAGGGCAGACATACATTTCCTATGCTTACAGGATTGCATATTATTACACCTCACGTATTATTCAGGTACTGTGATTGGCTGAGCTTCACTCACGTGATATAGAACAAAAAGTGACAGAACATGGCACAGGTGATATAGCCCTGTCGCGTGCGCTGATATAGCCCTGTCGCGTGCAGTGATATAGCCCGCTACCACGTTCTGGAATATCGCGCGTACCACATCATCACGTACATTTGCTTGGTATTTTCTGTAAAGCAATGGCTTTTGAAAAGATACAAGAAATTAGCTCGACCTGAAGTACACGACGTTTAGTACATTAAACGAGAAAAGCTTGAACAACACTGTCTTCGTTTTTACATGCCGGAAAATGCCAAGAGAGTTTGACCGGTTAAGAAGGGCTTGACTACGCAGTTTCTGCGTAGTGAAGCTTCATTACGTATTCATGGTGACCCCTGGCCA